>JAMKCH010040613.1:0-207204 GCA_023653785.1 Ophioderma brevispina | reverse complement strand
CCAACATTATAACCACAGAACTTCACCACACCACAGAACTTTATACACAACAGTAACAAACACCACATGCATACACCAGAATACCTACAAAAACATGTTTATTTTTTTGCTCAAACGGCATTCCATACCTTTCCATACAAGCTCATTAAAAGATAAAATAGGCTGCAGAGCTATATGTAACAAAATCAAAGAACAAGTTCAATCTCCAAAATCAAAAGCAAATGGGAAAGTAAATTGACTATGGATTCTCAGAAACGAATGGCAATGTTATTTTGCCTGACAACATTTTCGATGTTACTATGGATGCTAAATTACGCTGGTTTCACCTATAGATTCATCAACAGAATTTTGACAACATATTATGGCATTTAATCGGCGAGATGAATAATGACAACTGTACTTTTTGTAATGATGAACCGGAAACCATACATCATTTATTTGTCATTGTAAAATGTTAAACCTATTTGGAAACCTCCATATTTTGGTGTTTTACAAAATTTGGTCTTCCAAAATTTTTAAGTGCACTTCAATAATTATTTGGCACAGGCCTAAATCAAAATATCGTGCGCTAAATCGAAGAGCTTAACACTTAACTGCAAAAACAAGGGGGGGGGGGTTCCTAGGGCCCATTTTTTTGTTTTTCAGCCGGCGATTTTTATCGCTGCAATATATTTGGTTTATATTTTTGTATTCGTCTAACTTTTAGTTCGCTTGCAGTGGTGCAAAAATTCAAATCCATCGCGTCGTTTTTGCGTAATTAGCATGGTCCCTAGGAGCCCCCCCCCCCCCCATGCACTAACGTAAGTGCCCATACAAAAATGAAAAATCTTATTAGATTTACTGTGATTCTGATTTTCATAATGCATACCATAGTGACATAAACAAATACTAATTTTAAAAATCTTGCAACGTATAGTAGGCCATTGGAGCATATATGTTTGTATACATATTATAGCGGTTTACTGTAGAACCTATGGTTAAATTATACAAGTACCCCTAAAAAATCTAAAATGGCTGAGACAGTGATGTTAAGGTTCTTAATATGTTAAAGATAGTTCATTCTTCACCAAATGAGCATCAGCCCAGTCTAGGTGAAACAATGCCGTTGAAAATGCAAAAAATTAGTTTCTTTTTCGTTTTTTTTTTTTTTTTTTTTTTTTTCGGTTTTCGTTTTTGTTTGCAGTAAACATTTATGTGTAGTATTACGTCGCATAGGTACTGTGTCTAGACACGAAAATTCCATCTTGAATTTTATAACAAAGTTGTGATTTTCTATATAAGGAATTCGATTTAAGCTTAGCAAATTTCACACGTGATTGTTATAGGGACAAGCATTATGTACATGCAAAAAACCGTATATTTTGGAATGAAGGGCGCCTCACCAGGAATCTCTGAGTCAGCCTTTATTGGATTACAGTTTTGCAGCTGAGGTTAAACCACTAACCTCGACGGATTTGTCGTTCAATTATTTTTTCCAAATTATCATGCTATTTCCTCAGATCTTTGAACAAAGGTTTAAGTGTTTTTTGCAATGTCATTGGAATCCTAAATGACCGTTTTTGGCAATTACCAAATGCGAAACAGATCCCCCGGTGTCCCGCCGCCCCGTCTCTGTAGCTTTTTCATCGAGCCGTTGCAACGCCCCTACACAACCAAGGTCCAGGCCCCACAGTTTGTCCTGCAAGTGCATCTCCTAATTTTAATTATTCCGGGTTCTGCACACCCGGCATATCTAATAATAATTTATTTGGAATTACACTTTTACAAACATGGGCCTCGCTTCTTGGCGGTGCATCCAACAAATACACGAGAAAACATACAAAACATATTACGAGTTAAACAAACAGAGCTAAGTCTGATACACATGTTGGCCCGGTACACTGTAAAAACAGCGTCAGAAAGTGAAGGCAGGTAGTGCCTTATTAGAGGGTCCATGCTCCAGCAACTAAACACCCTGCGCCCAGAAATCAAACACATGGCGTTCAGAAACCAAACACCGGCGTCCAAAACCAAAAGCTAGTGCCTCAGATATTCGCCAGGTTTAGAGATTAAACGTTTGAGCGTTTTTAATCTCCAACATGTCAAACATCCAAACACCCAACCGTTCAACCCCAAACCCCAAATGTTTCAATTTCAAACTACCAGGCGTTCAATTTCCAGACACAAAGCGTTCAATCGCCAAACACCAACCCTCCAAACACCACCCCGCGCATCACCCCCTAAACACAGTTTTTAAGAGGTACAGGTTAGCAAATAAATTATAAAAAGGTGTCAAAAAGCAACACAAAATACTAAATATTCACGCAACGTAAACGAGCTAGAAACGGAATGGTATATATTGTGGTATTTATGACATTTCCTAGAAAATTAGGAGATCATCTTGATTTCAGACCTCAGTTTCCAAGCATGTTTACCGTAGGTTTTGCAAAATGTATCAAAATTCACTGTATATCATAGAATCGTTATCGATATTACTATATGTACACGGAATGCCGCTAGGGTTAAGGTATAGTTTGGTATCTAATTACCTGAGGCTGAACAACTCCCCACATCCAACTTGATTGATCGTAAACAATTTTCAAGATTTTTATATTCATCAATCCTAATATCTTTATAAAGATTTTACGTCCTCAATTCCATTATGACAAAGGGTACAAGTACCATTATTGTCAGTAGCCACTTGCTGACTCTACGTTCTAATGGGAGAGTATTGGAACGGAGTTTGAATTTGAGGCATGCACAATAAAAAATTCTGTCTATCGAGCAGGTAGTTTCGAGAAGCCTGGGCAATCCTTGAAGACAATATAATCATTAGGGACCGACTTGAAAATGCTGCCCTGTACCTTCAATCATGAAACAATTTGTGGTTCAAAGACTGAGTGGGATGCCAGTGGAGGGTTTGCGGTTCCTCGCCGAATGCGCGCCCATTGCCAGGATAGAACCAATTTCAATTGCCAAAAACTCTGAATGCTATATAAAAATGTAAAACGCAAATTGTGAAAAATCACTGTCAAAACAGGCAGGGGTTAAGCAATAATTAGGCCATCGATGCCTATACATGGTTAATAACCGATGAAAATACTTAGCTCTAAATGGGTTTGTAAAGTAGCTATTGGGACCCAATACCAAATCGCCGTACAGTGTAACAGTGGTGTATTACGGGATGCCGCGAAATCGTAAGTAGGTGACGGGGAAATTGAAAATAATGGGACAACCCCTCAATCCGATCAGTATCACGCTTACTCTCACTAACCCCAACGAACTAGCGTAATTAATGGAAGGAAGTGCAATGGCCCGCCATAGAATATCCCCATAGAACACACACGATGAAATCATCCATATTTCACTAATTGATTTTAATGTAAGCAATGAGCCTGTTGCCCTTCTTGATGACCTGCCTCAACGTGCTTAGGTCATTAGATTACGGGAAGTATTTTAACGCCTAAGTACTATACATTCAACTTCAGTATAAAATTTTCACCAAGTCTACCACAATTTCGCATTATCAATCAGTAATGTATTATATGCGTGCCCAATTTAATGTATTGGAAAACTTTAAAATTATCCTGTTCACTTTCGACAGGATTCGTGATTTCGGTTTCATCGGGTTAAGAAGGCGTAAACGGTGCTAACCGAAACCAAAATTTACATTCTGTAGTGTAACACCTGTTAAGAGGCAGAGGGGGGTAAGGACGCCCGATGTTCATACTTTGAGTTGGGATTTTAGAAGTGCCGAGCTAATGTGGAGCTCTTCTGGAAAAAATCAGGGGGGTCGGACTTATTTGGAATCACGTACGGCAAATTCGTTGGTGGTGGTGGGTTGGTTGATTATATGAATGGCGCTTTCTAGCAACAAAGGTAGTGCGCCATTAATATGTAGTGACTACAATTACTAATTACGTAATTCAATTCACATCAGTAGACAAAGGTAGTCTGCAATTAGTTGTTGTTGTTGTGGTTGTTGTGGATTTTACATGGCGCCTGCAGCTACTTAGGGCATTTTGCGCCCCAAAAACAAAACTATTTTAAAGACAATATACGGACAAGCAAAAAGAAATCATATGCAAGATGTAATAAACAAGTTGCAGCTATTATTATAAGTTAGTACAAAGAAATGCGCAAAGAAAACCTATACTACAATATATATAATTTAATAGATACACGGTGCATATCAGGAACATACGAAGCTTTAAGGCTCATAAAAAAATTAAACATAATCAGGAGTTTCAGGCCTAATAAAAGTACGGCAATTAGGATAATTAGCAGCCTATATAAAGTAACCAGTAACATGTATATAGATTCTATGGTTGTTAAAGGCTCATGATACGGTCTTTTTCCTGTCAAACTGTGAAAACGGTTTGCTGAAAAAAGTCAAACCCATATAAACGAATCAACCTGCAGTTTCACAAAAACTGCGATCACACTATGTACAAATGGGTCTTTTAAAGGAATTGAGAAAATGTGGCGCGATAGATCCAGAACCTGTCAAATTTTTACGTAGGGTATACGTTATGTGTGTAGACATGCCATACCTAACAGGAACAGCGAATTCAAAAACGGCGTCAACTTTTCAGGAATTTATCAGGTTTATTTCTTTATTGGGAGGTCTTGAAGCCATCAACATGTTTGGTGGTTACTCTAAACAATCCTTTAGGAAAGTGCGGTATATAGGGGGGGACTAGGACTTGACCCCCCCCAGGTTATGCACTAACGGAAGTTCAAAACCCTTATGCAGTGTAAGCCCCCTAATTTTTAATTGTATGTCTTAAAGTCCTCAAAATTTGATAAAACCGAATTGCGAATCCGGTTTTTTTCTTTTACTTTTTGTATGGACATCCTGTCTGGTTTTGTGCTGCCACTGCATTGCACCACCATGAATATTTGATCACATCCTAGCATGTCTGGGCCACTATTGCTGCTATTGTTTGTTAATTAGGGCGTTATGTATCTTACGGATGTCTGACATAGATTTTTCTGGTGGAAAAAAACCAAAAAAAATAATTAAAATAAAATTAAAATGAATAACGCGGGTTGATTGTACAATGCGCGCGGGAGCTTCGAAGAACACAATTAAATTCGCTGGCCTAAGTGTTAGGATTTTAATGAACTGAGACGCAGAGCGCCAGGGGGAAGGTCGGATTTATTTGGATCCGTCGGAATTATTAGCACTCTATATAAATTGGCCTAGTAATACTGTTATAGATTCTTATTGGTGGTTAAAGGATTCATGAGACGGTATTTTCTGTCATACTTCATGTGCGCAACGGTTAAACTGGGGGTTAACTGCAATAAAACCTACCCATAAAACGAATCTTACGTTAGCTTCACGAAAAAATGCAGATCCAACTGTGACCAAATCGGTCTTGGAAAAGAAATTTGAGCAACATTGGTGTGCGATATGAGCCACATCCTGTCAAACGTCGGGTATACGTTGTGTATAGCTCTTGTTGATGAGATTGAGACAAGAACTCCAGCGCAGTATATGATGTCCTCACTTCACCCTACAAAGGAAATGGCATGGCTACTACATTTAGGAGAAAGAAGAATGACTACTGCCTTTGCCTCCAAAACGACAGAGTCAGCAAATGCCAGAGAACAGGAAGTCTGCAGCCAAGTTTAAACACCGTAATTAAATCTATCCAGAAGTACAAGGAGAACCTGGTGATGCTGCATCAGATGCACTGATGATTGCTTACACTGTGGAGCTTAGGAATTTATGTACGTCCCAGGCTGAAGCACTTGACACCCTAAATCTTGAAAACAGCATCTGCATTGATGCGGCTGGGGAGGCCTGAGGGAGTCTGACGATCAGAAGGCTACCCCACCTATAAGAATCAAAGATGAAACAAACTGATAGAGCCGGCCTTGACAGTGGTTTCAGCACTTTAGTTCTCTACTGGCAAGCCGTCCGAATAACACTAACCTAGATGAACCTTCTTCAATCACAATGTCTATGCAGACACCCTTCCCATCCCAGACTGGACCTTTCACTATAGAGGAGCTCAGGATCTGCATGAAGAAACTGAACAACAAACACCTGTCCCGAACACATTCTGCAGTAGTCTGGGAAGGAATCCAATATTCCATGATCAACTGATAGAATTATATAACAACACCTACATGGGAAACAAACCAGCTGCCTTTTCAAAATCTTCATCATTCCTATACCAAGAAAGGCAACCTCCAACAACCCCAAAAATACAGAGGAATCACACTGTCACAACTGGACCTAAAGATCTCCAACTCCATGTGCTCAAACAGAATCACTCCTCACATAGAATCCATTCCAGACGGAACAGAAGGTTTCGCAAAGGCAGATCAACACTACATCAGATACTTGCCTCAGAAGGATATAGAAGAGTTGAGACTTTCCAAGAGAAAAAGCTTCAATTGTGTTGGTAGATTTTCCAAGGCTTTTGACAGTGTAAACAGGAATGTAATTGCTGCAGTATTCTAGCAACTAACGGTGTCAGATGAGGATGTCCAGGCAATTGCCATCATGTATGATGAACCCATAATAGTTTTGTGCGGGCCCCAAAGGAGTTCCTAACAACTACTGGATTTTTAGAAATCCTCCAAGGGTATTACTCTGATCCCTATCTATTGGTGTGGTTGATTACATCCTCAGGCGGACGAGTCTTGAATCATGAAACGAAAAAGGAAATCACCATCAAACCCACGCCTTATAGACGTCCAAAGGCAGCTACCTCACAGGACCTGACTCCGTTTTCAGATGATCTAGATCTAACTGCTGATATGATATGTGGTGCAAAAGATCTACTAACATCACATGAAAATACTGCAACCCAAAGTCGGCCTACTAATCTAACCTAATGCCAGAAGATGAATATATGAATGTCCATGAGGAAGATGATCCTCAAACAATGCCACTTAGCCGATGATAAGCCAACGCAAAGAGGTTAAATTGTGACTTCAGTATCTAGTTTGGTCCTATGTTGCCGACATGCAAGAAAGACTCCGTCACGCAAAGGGACAGCTTGGTTTAATGCCTGCAATAACACTACACCACTTATGGCAATTGGTATCTCCAATTCAACCCAAGCTGAAATTCTTTAGAGCCTGTGTGAAGAGAGGATCCTGATTACATGGATGAGACCTGGAACATGAAGAAAGGCTATACCAGGATAAGACTGGAGGAACCTACCCAAGTTCTTATGCGAGTATTCAAAAAAACATATCCTGGCGCTCATGAGCCTACAAAGACCACAGATATCCTCCAAATTCATCTTTGTGGCCCAACGCCTGCGACGAATTGCCGGTCACTGTATCGTGCGATTGATCAAGTACGTCTCAGACGTCACATGTGGAAGGTTACCCTGACCAATAAACAGGGGTGTCGCCCCTTTAACTACATTGTGGGATGCTGCGAGAAATCGCAGCAGGTTATCAATCTGACATCCCACATAATGACCAAACAGGGGACATTTGGCGCTGACATGGTGAACCGCATCTCGGCTGCGGCCGTTGATAGCGTTGGTCAGGTGGAAGGGACAGGCCAAATATTTAATCAGCACAGCGAATTCAAAACGGCATTCAACTTCCGGGTAGTCTGTTCAAAGATCTTACGGTTAGAGGGCGCTCTTACGCATAATCGAACGGTTTACACACAGACTTGAAAGACTAGGGCTGGTCACGATATATTGAAATTTTAAATGACCCGTAGGCGACAGGAAATAAAAAAAAAATTTTCCGGGCCGATTTTTCCGGGACCCTGATTTTTCAGTTTTGCAGATTTTTTTTTTTTTAGTTTTTTCCAAAAAATCATGTAAATGCTGTTTTTATCCCAATTTATCTTCTTTCTAATTTTGGATAATTGTTTTTCAGAAAATTTGTAAATGGTTTTCATTTTTTCCTGATTTTTAGATGTTGGGGCTATTTTGGAGTAAATTTTGACTTCACAAAAAAGAAAAAAAAAAGAAAAAAATTCGCCCGACAGACCGACCATACTTGAAACGTCCGCTCACCCGTAAACCAGGGTTTTCTTTTTTGTTCGCCTTATTGGAAATTACAATATTTTGCAAGACGAGGTTTAATCTCACAACCCTCGACGAATTTTGATATTAATAATTTTTTCTTAAAACTACTAAGTATCATTGAATTATAAGATCTTTTGAACAAGTTTAAGAGATTCTTTTTCATGTCACTGGGACCGAGATTGCTCCATATGTAATGAACGTAGTAGTTCCACAATATTATGTTTGGAAATCCCCAATGCCCAAATAGAGCAAGAGCGGTCCTACCCCCCCGAGCGCGTTGTTTGTTGCATGAGCGTCTAGTAGTCGTGTTGCGTTGTATACGTTTTTGTGCTCGGACCTCGTGGGTCAATAGGCGTGGTAGGACCCCATATACATGAGAATGGAGATAACTTTGAATGTTAAATAACGTTCTCGCCAGTCTAGGGATTTTTGAGATGGCGCGGAAAATTTGAATTTTTCAAATGCATTTTCTCCAATTCTTCAACGAATAAAAGTTGATTATGGTAAAATCTGCATGAATTCATCAAGCAGTTTTGGAGAAACTGATCAGGCAAATTGGGGCAAATAATGCCGATTTAGGGATATTTTTTTTCCATAGAGCTCCACAGGAGCCAGGCAACCTTCAAAATCTGAATTTTTCCTAGTATCGAAGATCTGGCGTCTCCCCCCCCCCCCCCCCCCCGCAGTGCTTGTTGCGCGACTGCCTGAGTGCACTATTTGAATAACTCGTTACAGTGGAAGCATGGAACATCTTACTCGCCAGTGACATTGGAGACTCTTCAGTAATTAGGGATTAATAGAGTTGATTTCTCGCCATTTTTTGTTTGTTGTGTGTTTACGGGGGTACGGGGAGAGGGAAGAGAGGTGTGAATGCGCCAATCCTTATATGAGGACATTATACATATTAGAAGGAGCGTGTGAACTCAAATGAATGCAGTTGGTGAAGCGTTTGACAAGGCTAGGATGTAAATGCCGATTTATGGGATTTTCCATAGGTTCCACAGGAGTCGAACCACCTCCAAAATCCCAAATCTAGTATCGAACATCGGGCGCAGTCCCACCCCTCCGAATAAAACGTGGATGAATTAGTGGTGCGCCCCCATGAGTGTCAATGGTTATACAGGGAGGGCGGCCAAGAAATCCCAATTTTAGGCCGTTGCCATTGGTTTAACAAGTAAAAGAGGGTGGGGTAACAGCGAAATTCTTTTGACAAAAATTCTGAATTTTTTATATGTGGTCAAGGCATATTCCTTTTTCAAAAACCGTCGGAGCTGAAATTCCACTGTATTAATGGGGGTTGATTTTTTTTTGGGGGGGGGATGAATAACGGACGAGGACATTTTTGGTATTTGGGTGAGTTGCTATATTGAATGAGGGATGGCCGCCATCGTCTGATGCGGTTACAAACGAGAGCGGGCGGGGCAATATTCAAAAGTGGGCCTGAAGTGGCATGCATGATTGGAGGTGCCGTTGCCTTACAAGGGAAATGTTCATTATTTACTGTGAACTCCAAGGGATGGCCAATTTTTTTTTAAATATTAGTTGTTTTATCAGATATTCGATATCCGCCCTCAATGGATAGAAATGGTCATAAGACCAACAATTTTTGCGTACTACATGAAGCAAAATTCGTCTAATAATGATTGTCCCAATTATCTTAAATGTGTATATTAAGCTACCTTCAAATTAAATCTCAGTTTATGAAAAACTTTGGGGTCAAGTGATCTGTTGAGTTGTAAGTCAATTTAAAAAGAAATGTCACAAATTTTAAAGCAAGAATTGACTATTACAAAGTAATCAACATAAAAATGCATCCAGCATAATTACATGATTGGCACACACTATCTGATTATCATGGACCCTAGTAGAGGAAGACCAACAACAACATTAGTTTCAAAGACCCTCCTATCACGTCGCCGCATTTTGGTATTAAATCCCACCATTTACCGGCTTAAACGCACTGGACATCTTCACAAAATATCTTGGATTGGATCTGGATAATTGAAAACTCCAGTTAAAGCGGATTCCCGCATCACACTAGAGGACTTGGTACCTAGAGCGATGCGTGCAGGGTAGACAATATGAAATGTCTTCAATTTGCCTCAAATGATTAGTCTATTGCAAGTGGAAGAATAGAGATACATTTTACACATAAAATAAACCATACTCAAAAAGCAGATAGGGACCGTTAGTAGTAAAAGGTGAAGACCATCAGGTAAATTTTAAGTTTTCGATAAGAGTTTGATCAACAAATGTGTACATGAATAATCATAGACTCGTATACTTCATTGATATTGAAACACCCAAGGTCACAGACGATCAAAAACAGGGTGCATGCCGTGGTAAACACGCATACGGAGTTGGATTTTTGTGTTTAAACGCCATTTCCGTCGCTCTGATGAATTAACGTCGCCGGCGACATTAATTATAAGATCGTTCTGTTACTCATAAGGAAAGCTGATTGGTTCTTAATCATTTCAGTATGAGGGCCTATCGCATATAAACGCTTTTATAAACATGCAAAAAGATTAAATTTGAAAACATCTTGAGGGCGCCAATATCTTTCACATGTTGCCAGGTCTTTTTAAGGTAATGCCGAAATCACCCTCTCACCAGGGTGCAAATGTACTGGCTCATAAAATAATATTGTAACATTCAAACATTTTCCATCATGTAGAGGCAATATCACGTCAAACCATCAAAAATTGCGAACGCAGATGCAAAATGGTAGCCTCAACGTACAGCGTTCGTGAAGCGGAAAGTGTGATTTGAGGTTTGTTTGATGTTCTCTTGAGACGTGTGGACCTCATTCCAGTGGTGCAGATGTTGTCATAATATCATAGACGAGGAAAATATGGCGCAAGTGTGTTGTCATTGAAAGTGTTAAAACTGACGGTTCGGAAGCTGGGCCAATACAAGGGATGTGTTGCTGATGAACAGTGAGCGATATTGGAGGACATGAACTATATCGTCATGTTTTGGAGTTTTGCATGAATCAGTTGGGTGTTAGGCCATTTTATGTCAACATATAATCTTTTGGGAACATCTCCACCAGGTGTCTGTACATGTATTTGTTTTCCTTCCACACCACCCAGGGACCACTGCCCAAATTTTATAAAAATCTGATTGGGTACTTGTTAAGAATGTTTAGTCTTCAAGTTAAGTTATGCCAATACATGAAAGGTGCTGAACCCGGTGCGGAATAAAGGCTCTCTCCAGAGTTCCAACTGAGTTGTTTTGTCATTGTGTGATTATTAGCTTGCATGGTCAAAATAAGCACAGGAAAAGTGAATGGTTAAAAAAAAAAATCGCCCCGCCCTACCCCATATTTTGCACTGGCCGTTACTCCAATACAACAATTTTTTTGGCCTTAGTGAGTTCTTGAGATAGTTAAAAGTGAATCTGTTCTTAAAGTGACAGGAGGAGATTATTTTAGGATTACGGAATTTCTCTCAAACTGCACTGGGTCGACTGTAGACCACCTACCAAGAACGTTCTGAAAGTGTATTGGACAACAAGTCCAAAAGAAAACAGCAAACCTTGGGTTTTGGAACTTGCCTGACTATCGTTCGTAATTGTCCCCATAGAACACGTGCTTTGACAGAAAGTTACTAAATCATCATAGTATTACATAAAAGACGGCGTATTCGGCTGTATTCAGGTCAGGTGTGATCTAATACATTGGAAAGCATTCAACTATGCCAAAAAAACAGGGTTAGAAAAAAAATTGGGGGCGCTCTTTCTGGAAATCTCGTCCATGTCTCTTTAAGAAACTAACCAAAAATCACCAATCTCAACGAACACTAAAATGGTGCACTTTATGTTGGGTGAATTTTCCAAAGCGCGAGAGTTAATTTTAAAAAGGAATTTAAATGGTTCGTTGAAACAGCTTATCAAATGAGCGGCAAAATGAACTGGTGAAAGTTGTTGGACATCATTCAGTCAAATGGGAGCGTAAAATACTGAGAGGTGGTCTATTAGGCCCATGATATAATTTCAATCGCAGCGAGCGATCGGGCGTGAGCAATACCGGATTTTGACCCAAGAATCCAATGTTAAGCATGCTCACGAGCAGAACAATCGCTCGCTGCGATTGGAAGTATCCATGGGCTTGAGAATTGGTTGGTAGCACGAAACAGATATTGTGCGGTTGTAAAGGCCCCTATTCGTACTCTGCATATTCTCTAAATTCTTAGCATTAACCCTCGTCTTACCAAGCCTTTGTTTCTAACACGGTTTACCAAGCGGGGAGGGGGGGTTTTCACCCCCTCGAAAATTAGTATAAAGAACCCGATGCGTATGATACCAAAATAAGTACCAACATACCTAGTATGGCGTCGCCAATGACCGTCATCAAGTCCGCGGTCGGCCAAAAATTGGCACTTTCTACAGAAAATAGGCGAAAATTAATTTTGCGCTAAATAAAAAACGTGGAATATCGGATTTTCATGGGAGTTTCAGCTCTAAATAATGGCATTTGGATAGTTTTACATAAAACATGAGACTTTTAGAGCCAGATTTTAAATTGTGCATATATTTCAAAAATGCACCATAAAATATCATTGGGTGGGAACCACCCCCCCCCCCCCCCCACCCTTCGACTTGACGGCATACCTTAACCCCGGTTGTGAAGGTGGTACCCTTCACATTTTTTCGCTAAAATGACCGGAAAAGGATGATGCCGGGAGAACGATTACTAGAAGCTTTTATGAAAGTTTTGGATTTTAGCGCACCGGAGCGAAGTCATAGGGGTTCAATTTTTAACCTATTAGATTTATATTTCATGGATCTTGATGTATATTTTTAATCTAATACTGGATTTGTCCCTGATAGCAATTCAATTAGATAGTTTGTTAATCTAAGAAATTAGAGAGATACTCCAGCCGTTCTGGCAAACAAGGCTGATGTCGAAACAAACCATTCTTAGTTGATTTTGTCGGACTGGCTGTCTCTAGCTCGCTTTGCATTATAGGCATCTTGACTCAATTCATCACTTTGCAGTCCTTGTAAGGACAGTTGTTTCCCTAGGGAACCCTGTTGTCTGCCGAGACTTCCTATGAATCGGTTTTGTCAATGTGCATGCTTTCAGTCTCTCTTACAGACATCTTTGAAGCGCCTGCCTCGTCTCACCAGTTGCAATATAAGGTCTTTGGAACGCGACATCGTACATCATGCGAATGTGACCCAGCAAGCGGGCCCCCCCGGCCTAGCGCCGTCCGCGGCGTTGACCGTCGAAGTGGAAACATTGAGTGGAATGCCATTAGTGAGAACTTACTCACAATATCCTATATGTTTATACCAAGGATCTACGAAGGCACCTGAGATGAAATGTTTGGCGTCTCCGTTCTTGTGTTGAGTATATTGTCAAGGACTCACTGCCATGCAGTAGTAGGGTCTGATAACACAAACTTGTAGATTATTTGCAATTGTGTGAGTTGTTAGATGTTCCTTTTCAAATACTCTCTTGGAAAAGTTTTGAGAAGTTGTGGTGCCTACATCACATCATGCGTTTTTTGATCTCGGATCGAAGACAGTGTGTGTGCTACTACTGAGCCAAGATACTGAACTGATGGGCACACTTTTGAGTTCTACTCCTTTGTTTAGGAGGACCAGGTGCAGCTTGCATTGGCGGATTTAAGAGGTCAGCAGTTTGTCAGCAGTGCTAACAGGGCCCCCCTAAAATATTACTCCCAGGGCCCTCAAAGACACCAATTAAAATCGACAGTACGTCGCGGGCGCCGCTAAAGGGCCACCCCTTAAGCTGCTGGACCGGGCCCCTTTCCTTAATCTGCCACCGGGCAGCTTGGTTCCTATGGACTTGGGTCTTCGTCAGGCTGATTTGAGGCCACCTTTCACGCAGGAGTTTCAAAAACTTGTCCAAGAACCTTTGAAAAGTCCTTCCGAGTGCGATGCTCGGGCTCATCATCTTGAAAAGAGCATTCCTTAGCTGAAACTAAGGTTACTATTCGAATTGCCAGCATTAAAATTATTGCATAACGAAAAGCTGTCTAACGTAAGGCCGAGGTGCGTGGTTATAGCGCGGTATCTCCAAGGGAGAACTTATGAACAGTCTTGCATTTATATATATGCTCTAAAAATATGTGATGACATTCAGATAATTTTGATAGCCGATTTGTAATCGTCCATCAAATGTATGGACTAGAGTGCACTTTACAATTTAGTAATTACAAATTGCGTACTGTGATATAGGAACCGTGTCGGTCACCGTTGGGGTCCCTGCATTATACTTTATGCTTAATGCCGCCTCTTGTGAGTGAATTTCACGGTTGTACAGGAACCAGAACAGAGTAGAAAGAGTGCGCTCTCCTCTCTCTCTCTCTCTCTCTCTCTATCCTACTCTACTTCTCTCTCCTCCTTCTCTCTCTCTCCCTCTCTCTCTCTGTCTCTCTCTTTCTTTTCTTATTCTCTCGCACTCTCGTTCTCTTTCCCCTTCCTCTCTTTCTCCCTGAATATGAAAGACAAATATCGAGGGAAACAATGGAAAATGTTTTAGGAAATGTGTTTGTCAAATGAAGATGTGGGCGTAATCCTCGCCCTTTTACCGACCGAATTTAATTTTATCCAAAAGCATTGTTTTCGAACGCGTTTTGTTTTCGTTCAGTTCGGTTTATCGATAAGCACTAGTTTCACAGTATTTTCAGTTTGATAAACTTAGTTTTGTTTATGAATCGAGTGTCAGTGATAAACTTTTTCAGTGAAAAACACATTGAGAAAAATATGTTTGTTTTCAACAAAAAAACGCTACTTTTTATCAAAAACACTGAGTATCAGCGGGTTAACGGTTTATTTTTAGATTATGACATTTAGCTTACCATTAGTATTCATCATTGAATTTATTTTGGGGCCGGGGAAGAGTAGGGGAGGTTTTCATTGAGCTTAAACTTGTTTGAAAGTTAGCTTCGCGACAAGGCGAATTAATTCCAACGGAAATTAAGGGAAGTGATCATACTATTTTTCCTGAATGGCAAGCTTTATTCACTAACTTCCCCCTCCACGAATTTCCCACTTTCTCACAAAGAGAGAAGTCAGGTGCTGCCATTGGGGAGGGGCGAAGCTTGGGAATTGGATGTTTGGTTAAAAAGTGATAAGATTAATGGGGGCTCAAGGGTATTTGAGCCCCCCACAAAATTATTGGGGTGCCCCCCCCCATCCCCCCCCCCCGCTTCCCAAGCCTATGCCTTATCGCCTAACAAATAGACGAACAACCTTGATTTTGGCGTTAGACCTACAAAATTGAAGATATTGTAATGATGTCAAATTTTGATGAAGTTGCAAAGAATTAATTTGAAAAAACAGATTCCGTAGCTCTGGTTGTACCGATCCGGGTATCTACATTTCATGATTCCACTACGACATGCCCATCCATCTAAGATTCCCGTTATTTGGATTTTGCATATTGGATTCTTCAGGCTACATAGGCCTATTGACACAAATATGGCTATGGTTCAGAGCCCCCCCCCTTTTTTTTTATATAATTTTACAGAGTGGGTGGGGGTAAATGGGGTAAAGGCAATTCCCCAGGGGGTTGGTTGGTTTGGGTAAGGACGTGCCTCCGACAGTCTGGAAGTAGGACCCATAGCTATATACCAATGTTTTGCCAAAAAAGGGGCCCTAAACATACGGAAATGTTTCTGCCTCTCACAACTCTCACATCAAAACGGAATTGAAATATCGGCGCGAACCCTTACAGATGGGTGGGCTGGGGTTAAAAGCAATCCCCACGGGGGTTTGGTTTTGGGTAGGGACGTGCCTCGAGAGTCGGAGAGTGAGGACCCATAGCTACATACCATTTGTTGACCAAAAAGGGACCAATACCTATACCAGCGATGAAAATTTTGGGCAAATTTAACCCAAATTTGCATTTATTCCGAAAAATGTTCGCATTGTTAGCAATGTTAAGCAAATTTCGATAACTTTGGCTTCGGATTGAGGAAGTTTTACTAATTTTCCCAACAATTTAGACTAATTTTGCTTCCGATGATGAAAATTTTGACTAATTTTCCAACAAATTTGAGCCAAAATTGACATGAAAAATTGATATACCAGAAGGCGGAAAAAATGGAGAACCAGTGTCGGTGGCACGACCCCGTATAGATATTGCTGTTGAGAACCCCCTGAGGGCAATTCTATCCAAATTAAATTTATAGGCCTATACTTAAACGGGCAGAGTAAATTTTGAAAAACCCCGACCATTGCTATACCAAAAACATTGGCCCGAAAAGTGGTCATTTGATATACCAGAAGGTTGGAAAATGGGACCGACTTGTTCTGTGGAACATCCCCGTATGGTCATTGTGTTGAGACTCTACCCTCCGGTCATTCTATAAAATTAAAGTCTATATACTTAAATCGGGCCATTCCCCTTTAATTTCATGCCACTGCAGCGTTGTAAACCAGACCTGCTTTCTTTCGAGCTAATAGCTATAGCTAAGTAATTTACTTTAGGCCTAAAAAGTTATTGTAATGTCATTAGACCTCGCACGGCCTTCTTGTGCATGCACGTTACAAACATATTAACAAGGACGCGAGTGTCCAGTCAGTTCTTGTATTCTATATAGTCAGGCGGAAGGTACCAATTATTTCTTCCAAAAAAACGTAATGATCATGATCTAATTTAATTGAATCACAAAACATAGTGTAAACGTATTGTTTCAATGATATTTATTTGGGAGGTATCTTTATTCCTCTTATTTGGCTTTTGTTTTATGAAAATAATAATTTTAGAAATCAAATATCAAAGATGTCAAAACTCGCCCACGCGATCACGATTTACCGCGAGAAACAAAAAGGTCACGAATTTTTTGCAACAAAATAACAGGTTGGTGATCATTAAAAGTCTTTTAATGAATTTAAATAGTAGTATAAATCAATCTTGAATGATTTGCAGTAGGCCTTTCTATGTTCTTGTTATCACCAAGAAATAAATAGTTTTACATAGAAAAAATAGCACAAAGGTCAAACTAGAAGGACCATGGGTAATAAAGCCACACGAACATGATGACAACTCTTACCCTAGAAAACAGTACCCTCAATTTACGTATTTACTCTTCGTCAAACCACCGGAATTCAACACGCATCTACTACTGTTTACAAACATGTTTAGCTATGTTGACAACACGATTTTTTGCAATATCAATGAAATCTAAATCGTCTATCAGCTGTTTGAATACATTAACACCCGGCAATCCGAGAGACACGATGGAGGGATAATTACCTGAATAGGGTACCATCAACATGGCGACCTCCTGGGTCAAAATGTCAGCATCCTCTAGAAAAAACATGGCGAAGTTCGATCTTTATAGTATAGATATCATTGCTCTTGACACAGTGCAATATAATGGTGGAATTAGCGCATCTGTTGAAATTGCTGGGTGCATAGTTAGGCAAATTCGAATTCGTAAATCGTTTCGACTGAACAAAATCAATCGACGCAAGTGCAGAAAGGGAAAGAAGCATCACCGGCTAGTGAAAAATGTTATTATCAAATACTTGATGACGTCCTTTATACTTTATTTTTATGAAATTATAAAAAAGTTTGTTTCTAGTGGTGATGAAAAATGACAATTTGAAAACATGATAACAGGTACTGTTAGGTTGTTGTATCAAATCAAATTGCCTAACATTTCCACTCCTCGCAATAGAGTTGGTTATAATTGTTGCGTAAATACAAAATAGTGATGATAAAATAAGAGCATGAAGATGTGATAATAAAATTAGGTGATCATAGACAGTCCTATAATTTGTTTTTTCTTATTTGGCCTATCTATCAAAATTGCGTGAAACACTAAATTATCAAAGTTAATGCCAAATTTAAAAATCTCCAATAAGGCCGAAGGAACAAGCAAAAAGTTGATGCCTTAGCTCCCTCATTGCAATTAAAGTCTGACTCAAAGATCTTCGGAAAATACTATTTTTTGTGTAATAATTGAAAAATAGTCAGCTTGAACTAAAGATAGTACCTAAATGCACAATTCGAAATTTGAGATGAATCGTATTTTTCCGTTTTGATGCAGTAAACATATTGTGTAGTTATCGTCACTAGGTACTGTGTATAACAAAATTCCGGATCCGGAATTTGATAACAAAGTGGATTTTCTATAGGAAGGAATTCGATTTAAGCTTAGCATTTCACGCAGTGATTATATATGCAGCAATTATGGTACATTGCAAAAAACACGATTTTTTGGGAAATAGAGGTTGCCCTCCTTAGAAAATCTATGAGTCGGCCTTTAAATTAGCAAAAAACCGTATCCGCCATTTTGTACGGGAAATTGTGGTAATCTCATTGTTTATCATTATTGGAAACTTATATAGACTCTTAAAGATACTCCAGGGGGGGACTGGAGATTGATTATAAATACTTTCTGGGTTTCTCGAATCTTACGCCGTTCAAATTATGTATCCGACAGAGCGTTGAAGTTTTTATGTTCTTGATTTGCAAAACTTAACCGGTCGTATATATGACAAGCATACGAAGAGAAAGTTTTTATTTTGAAGTCCCTTTCCCTTGATTTCCCCCTTTTTTGGGGGGGGTCGGGTGTTTATTTGATCATGATGAATTTTATCCTCATCCACTTTTGCAACTTGAAAGGGCCGACTGTCGCTCTTTTTTCCAGAGCTTCTATCCCACTGATTGAACGCAAACAACAACCGCATGCAGTCTGTCCACATACCCATGCATGGACCGTTTCCAATCGGGCCATGCATTCAATACGAGTGCACGCGGCGGATGAATGAATGAAATATCTATTATGTTTAGTTCATTCGATTGATAAAATAACCCATGATATCTATGAAGCAAACTTTCACTGGGAAATTTACCCAAGTTTTCATGCAGAACAGTAGTATCAATTTAGAATTGACAATGTTATTATTTCTTCTTCATGATAATATTTTTTCATCGATGTTGGGGTGCTGGAGTGGAGTGGAAACTTCGCGGTATCAGAACTAACCTTATAGATTGATTTTGAACTGGTTCCATTCCATTTTGAACGCTCACGAATAAGTTGTTGGCTGTTTAATTTCAAGACGCTATTTAATGGTCTTATATCAAAGCTGTCTTGTCAAAGTTAATTGAGGTTCGCTAAAAAATGCAAAATTTTGACTTCTAAATAAATGACCCTTTGTATGCCAAAACACTGTGACAAAACCAGGGCTTTAAAAATTAAAAATGTTAAAAAAGGCACTTTAGGATCTTGCTGGGGTCTAAATTCACAATCTATGTTGAGGCTTTGCAAATTGATATACTCTAAAAAGGAAAAATACAATTTTAAATAGAACATTATCGGGTTCCCCTTACGCAATTTAAAAACTAGGGAAAGCCAAATTTTTTTTAAAAGTAAATTCATCAGTGGAGATGTTACAAAATCTCACTGCATAAACGAGAACATGTTCAAGGGCGGGCGCAAGGCGGGCTGTTCATTTCTTTGTTTAAGTCGCCTATGAGATAGCTTATTTCATTGTCTCAAAAAACACTTTTAACTCTTAGATTCTTAAAGAAGAAAAAGTCTAACAAATACTAATACGTATAGGGCCCATGGCATGAGATTTTAAGATATTTGCTATTGAAATAAGTTTTAAAATTGGGATTAAATTCTGCGCGGGAAGGAGATTATAATAGTTGTATTTTGTAATTGTAAAGTTAAGTGTAAGATTCATCGATTTGTTCTAAAAATGTAAAAAATTTAAATTAAGAATTTTAAAAAAATGCTGTATACTGGATGTTTAAGAATCAATGTACACGAGTTGTTAATCTCAAAGGTTATAAGTCGATGGATTGATACTCCATTGATTGACTGTGTAAATGAGTATTTGAGTGACTAATCTGTTGGTGATGATAATGATTTGATTTGGATGTGAGTAAACGTGGGTGAGCCGAGAATGTTGATTGATTGATTGATTGATGATTGATTAATCGATCGATTGATTGATTAATGAATATATTGGTGACTTGAATAATTGATGATCTGACCTGATTGATTGATTTAGCAAATTGGACGACCGCATAGCTGCCACCTTGGTTTTAACGGTTAGGCAGACTGCAGGTGCTACCGTGGTTCGAAATTACCCGACCACCTGCGTTACTTTCACGGATGAACGTTTTGTTTTATGATCAATATTACGTTTATTATGTTATGAATTGATAGGGCTTGATTGAAGTAATATATTAGACCACAGAATTTTGGGCATTTCAAATTTACTAGGATAAGCCCGTTGTCAATAAAACCCATAGCTGGTAGTCATAATGAATGGTTAAAATGTCAGTAGATCGACCCTAATTAATGAAATAATTCTGCTCCGTTGTGGTCGCATTTTGAAAGCAGGTTAACTTTGGTTTCACTGAGTTGACGGACCAGCCAGAATCTCCTATTAAACAAGCACGTTAACGCTTTAATGCCTCTGGGTAAAAGTCCACGTGATTCAAAACAGAGCAGCAAGAAAAATGGTCCAAATGGCACCTTATCAATCTAAGGTCGTCTTAAAAGAATCGACCCATGGTTAAGCATAGTTGATATTCCATTGATTTTTGTTTCAATTCAGAAAATGGTAATAAAACGTATGATTTTGAAATTTGTTAGCAAATTTGTCAAAATACTTCCTTTTTTTAAACTTAGAAGTTGGTTCTAGCAGGCAGTGTGTAGTTTGTATAGGCTATTGGACAAAAAATTTGAGTACTCGTGATATAGGAACCGTGTCGGTCACTGTTTGGGTCCTGCATTATACTTTATGCTTCATGGCGCCCTCTTGTGATGAATTTCACCGCCGGTGGCCTGACAGGACCAGAACAGAGTAGACAGAGTGCGCTCTCCTCTCTCATCTCCTCTATCTCTCTCTCTCCCTCTCTCTCTCTCTATCTCTCTCTACTTCTCTCTCTCTCCTTAGTCTCTCTCCCTTCTCTCTCTCTCGGTCTCTCTCTTTCTTTCTATCTCCTCGCACTCTCGTCTCTTTCCTCCTCTCTTTCTCCCTGAATATGAAAGACAAATATCGAGGGAAACAATGGGAAAAGTGTTTTAGGAATGGGTTGTCAATGAAGATGTGGGGTAATACTCGCCCACCTTTTCGATGACGAATTAATTTTCATCCAAAAGCATGTTTTCGAAAGAGTTTTGTTTTCCGTTCAGTTAGTTTATCGATAAGCACAGTTCATCAGTCTTTTTCAGTTTATAAACTAGTTTTGTTCATGAAAAACAGTTTCAGCTGTAAACTTTTTCAGTGAAAACATAATTGAGAAAAATTGTTTGTTTCAACAAAAAAAAACGCTACTTTTATCAAAAAACACTGATTATCAAAAACGGGATAACTGGTATTTTAGAAATTACTGAAACATTTAGCTTACCATAGTATTCATCATTGAATTATTTTGGGGCGCAGGAGAAGAGTAGGGGAAGGCGTTTTCAATTGACGCAAAATGTGTGAAAGTTAGATATGTGACAAAGGCGAATAATTCCAACGAAATAAGGAAGTGATCTCATACTTATTTTTCCTGAATGGCAAGCTTTCTATATCTCAGGCTCTGACACTTGAATATAATGTTGAGAAGTAGACGCCATCAGTTGAAATTGCTTGTCGCATAGTTGGCCCCAAATTATAATCTCGTTCAAATCGTTTCGCCTGACAAAATCTAAAATCTGAAGCTAAGTGCCAGCAAAGAAGCCATCACTGGCCTAGTGAAAATCGTTATTATCAAATACTTTGACGTCCTTTCACTTTTTCTTTATGAAATGAGAACAAAAAAAGTTTGGTTCTAGTGTTGATGAAAAAATGACAAATTTGAAACACATGGATACGGTACGTTAGGTTGTTGTATCAATAAAAGTGACTAACATTTCCAATCTCGAATGCCTGGATTAATTGTTGGTAATACAAAATAGTGATGATAAAATAAGATATTTTTTTTTTTTGGATAATTAAAATTAGTCGATTATTGAAGTGCCATATAATTTGGTTTTTCGTATTTGGACTATCTATTCAAATGAGTGAAACACTAATATCAGAGTAATGACAATTAAAAAATCTTCCAAAGCCGAAGGAACAAGCAAAAAGTTGATGTCCTTAGCTCCATCATTGCAAGTAAAGGCTGACTTCAGAGATTTCGAAATACTATTTTTTTGTGTGTATAAAATGACAAAAATAGTCCAGCTTGAACGACAGATAGTAACCTAAAATGCACACTCCGATAAAGTTGAGATGAATCGGATTTTTCGCTATGATGCAGTAAACATAATAGGGGTAGTATTACGCCCATAGGATACTGTGTGATAACAAAAATTTCCGGATCTGGAATTTTATAACAAAAGTTGTGATTTTCTAGAGAAGGAATTCGATTTAATCTTAGCAATTTCACGCAGTTGATATTATATGGGAACAAGATTATGTCATGCAAAAAACACGATGTTTTTTTAAAGTGAGTGGTGCCTCGTCAGAAAATCTCTGGAGTCGGCCTTTAATATTAGACCAAAAAAAACCCGTATCCTCCATTTGTAGTGGGACATTGGAATTAATCATTTGTTTAGCATATTGGAAATCTTATATTAGGACTCTTAAAGATAACTCCAGGGAACTGGAGATTTACGTTCTGGGTTTCATCGAATCTTTACGCCCGTTCAAATTTGTTATCCGACAGAGCGTTGAAGTTTTTATGTTCATTGATTTGCAAAACTTAACCGGTCGCTATATATGACAAGGCATACGAAGAGGTCAAAGTTTTTATTTTGAGTGCTTTCACTTGATTTCCCCCTTTTTTTTGGGGGGGGGGGGGGGTTTCTTATGATCTATATCCTCATCCCTTTTGCCAACTGGTAGGTGCCGATGTCGCTCTTCTTTCCAGAAGCTTCCTATCCCACTGATGAACGCAACGCATGCGTCCAATCCCCCATGGACATTCCCATATCGACATGCATTAAATACGGAGTGCACGCAGCGGATGAAACAGTTAATCTTTTATAGTTAGTTCATTCGATTGATAAAATAACCCAGGCTATCTATGAAGACAAATTTCCACTGAAATTTACAAAAGTTTTAATGCAGTAACAGAGGTTATCAATTGAAATTGAACAAACGCTTATTATTTCTTCTTCAATGATAAATTTTTCATCGCTGTTGGGTGCTGGAGTGGAAACCTTGAGGTATCAAGAACTAATACTTTATAGCTGGATTTGAACTGTTCCACTTCCATTTTTTGAACGCTCACGAAAGTTGTTTGCTGTTTAATTTCAAGACGCTATTTAATGGTCTTATATCAAAGCTGTCTTGTCAAAGTTAATTGGAGTTTCTCCTAAAAATGCAAAATTTTGAATTCTAAATAAATGACTTTTCTATGCATAAACACTTGACAAACCAGCTTTTAAAAATGTAAAAGGCACTTTAGGTATCTTGCTGGCGTCTAAATCACGATCTATGTTGAGCTTTTCAAAATTGATATTACTCTAAAAAGGAAAATACAACTTTTAACATAGAACATTATCTGTGTTCCCCTTACGCCAAAATTTACTAGAAGCCAAATTTTTAAAAGTAAATTCATCAGTGGAGATGTTACAAAATCTCACTGCATAAACGAGACATGTTCAAGGGCTGGCGCAAGGCGGGCTGTCATTTCTTTCTGTTAAGTTCGCGCTATGATATAGCTTTATTTCTATTATCTCAAAAAACACTTTTAACTCTTAATTCTTAAAGAAGAAAAACGTCTAACAAATACTAACACGTATAGTCCATGGCATGAGAATTTTCAATATATTTGCTATGAAATAAGTTTTAAGATTGGATAAATTCTGGACTGGAAGGACGATATATAATAGTTGTATTTATGTAATTGTAAATAAAAATATGAAGAAACATCTTTTTCAAAAAAAATTTTACATTTAAGAATTTTAAAAAATGCTGTATACTGGATGTTTAAGAAATCAATGTACACGAGTTGTTAATCATCAAACGTTATAAGTCGATGGATTGATACTCCATTGATTGACTGTGTAAATGAGTATTTGAGTGACTAATCTGTTGGTTGATGATAATGATTTGATTTGGATGTGAGTAAACGTGGGTGAGCCGAGAATGTCTGATTGATTGATTGATGATTAATCGATCGATTGATTGATTGATGATTGATTGATTGATTGATTGATTGATTGATTGATCGATTTATTGATTGATTTAGCAAATTGGACGACCGCATAGCTGCCACGGCTTGGTTTAACGGTTAGGCAGACTGCAGGTGCTACCGCTGGTCCGATAATACCCGACACCTTGCGTTAATTTCACGGATAAACGTATTGTTTTCTGATCAATTATATCCGTTTATTATTTTATGAATTGATTAGGGCTTATTGAAGTAATATATTAGACCACAAGAATTATTGGGCATTTCAATTTACTAGGATAGCCCGTTATGTCAATAAAACCCATAGCTGGTTAGTCATAATGAATGGTAAAATGTCAGTAGATCAGACCCTTAATTTAATGAACTAATTCTGCTCCGTTGTGGTCGCATTTGAAAAGCATGTTAACTTTGGTTCACTGAGTTGACGGACAAGCCAAGAATTCTCCCTATTAAACAATGCACGTTAACGCTTTATATGCCTCTGGTAAAAGTCCACGTGATTCAAAACAGAGCAGAAAACATGGTCCAAATGGCACCTTATCAATCTAAGGTCGTCTTAAAAAGAATCGACCCATGGTTAAGCATAATTTGACTTATTCCATTGTATTTTTTCGTTCTAATTTCAGAAATGGTAATAAAACGTATGATTTTGAAATGTGTTGGCAAATTTGTCAAAAATAATTCCTTTTTTAACTTAGAAGTTGGTTCTAGCAGGCAGTTTGTATAGGCTATTGGACAAAAAAATGCTAAGTGCTTGCGGATACGACTCACATGTCTGCTCTTGATTATCCCCCCAGGATGGAGGAATTGTACTTTTTTTTTTCTCTCAAAAAATCGGTCACAATTTGACCTGTTTTGTTGCCCTTTTGAATGTCCGAACGGTCACCACGCTCCATCCGTTATCATTGTCCACGTTGATGTGTGGAAATGCTTATCAACACACGAGATCTACTACGGCGTAGTTTAGGAAACTATGACATAAATATTACACACCAGTCTGAAAAATTAACAAATTAGTTGATCAATCAATCAATCATAAGTGTGGCAATAATTTATTCATGCGGTTGTCATAGGGGGAGAGAATTTCAATGATAACGTTTAACGGTTTGTCAAAAACACGTTTGAGTTGAATTTGTCTGATTTTTAATTGTATTGTTTAAAACAAACCAGACTCTTTTGCGGGTCTTATAATGAGCATATTATTTGGACAAGCCAGCGACTGAGTCCCAGCTGATGTTGTTGTGTTTGCTTTTAGGCCTCGTGTCATAAATAAAATGGTGAATTAAAATATATGCAGAAGCGACATCTGCATTAACAGTCTGGCATTGTGTGCATGTTGTCTTGCGCTGTAAATGAGGTGCTTAGAGAATTATGGAAAAATAACGTTTAGGTGATCAACACATTCGGTTCTTCCACAGACCCCAATGTACGCTTTCATTAGATAGAATACGATGTTCAAGTGCTATACGAAATTTATCTTTTTCGAAAGTATGGACAAATTGTGTTCAGATTTATGTTTAAAATAATAAGCATGCAATTCAGGAACACATAGCCTTTTCAATCAATATGTTTTAATTCGAAAAACTTGGTTTATGGTGCGGCCTTGTGAGAAAGATATCAAACGGAAAAATGAACATAAACGATGGAAGATGGATGTAAAAAGAGAAGAGAAAGCGAAATGGAAGAGGAATAGTGGAAAGGCAGAATAGGAGAAAGCAGAGAGAAAAACAAAGAAAGAAAAAGAGGTTCAAGAAGCTTCAAGGAAAAAGGCAGATGCAGGGAATTTGGTGAGTTTCATGAACTCTTATTCGTTTTTCTCATATCTTTTTCCCTCTATACCGAATCCTTCTAAAATGAACATATAAAGAACCAAAAGGGTAGTTTGTAAGATCTAAAGAACCTTCCTGGTTATTATTATTATTATTATTATTATTATTATTATTATTATTAGTAGTAGTAGTAGTAGTAGTAGTAGTAGTAGTAGTAGTAGTAGTAGTAGTAGTAGTAGTAGTAGTATTGTTATTATTGTTATTATTGTTGTTATTGTTATTATTGTTATTATTGTAATTGTTGTTATTATTGTTGTTATTATTATTACTTTTAAAGTTTTATTTTATTTTTGTTTATTTTATACATGTATTTTTTTTATTTGTATTTATTTTTATTTTTTGGGCGTGCGTTTACATAAACTAGGTCATGTCAAGTATTCAATGCGGATATGGGATAGGTCTATGTATAACGCGATGTTCGGTTAATTCCGGTTACATTTCCAGGGATTTCTCGCTATACAAGGGACAATATAAAAAAAAAATCCTTTCCCTCTACCTGCAACTTACAACTTACCTTATAATTATGTTGCAGGCGGATACGAATGCGTTTTTCAAGTAAAATGACTAGAATAGATAAAAATTAATGAAGTATTTGCGGGCCAGGATTGCGACCATGAGAAAAGGAATTCGACTAGAAGAGTGTAGGCCTAATACATTTCACATCTTTTATCTCATATTGGTTTCTCCGTCTTTAAATCCTTCTCCCATTTGTAACTCTTGATTGAAAGAAATCTACCAATCTTGGCAATCTAGGCCTACTGTGCACTATAACTCGTTAATGTTTAAAATCTAATTAGATGTCTATTTCTTAAACACTAAACACTTGAACGTTCCTATTTAGTGTTCTATTGGGTGTTTATTTAATGTAGTAGGCCTATAGTATTTAACATTACTATCTTTTACTGCACACTGTAAATCCAAGCATTTACGCTTTTATATCGTCGTCTGTATCATTTTTGAACACCTGATATAACTCGATGTTTAATTCTTAAACACTAAAAAACTAGAATCCAAACACTTCAACGTTCTTATTTAGTGTTCTGGGGTGTTTGGTTTAAGGTATAGTAAAGTATAGTGTTCTCCTGCACACTAAATGTTAGCATTTTGTTTTTATGATTATCATTCTGATATCATTTTTAAACCGTGCAAGTCAGCAAAACTGCATGTAAAACTGAACGAGTAGCACGGGACAGAGACATATAGACTGAGAATATTAATTATCAAAAAGTGTCTGATTTGACTAATTAAATATTAGTCATTTACATTTTTTTATAATCCACAAAATAGTTCTAAAAGTGGTTTGAATTAAAAAATAATGTTTTTTAAAGATTTTCGGATTAAATTTCATAATTGCAAATATTTCTACAACTTGAAAATTAGGACTTTTTAATTACAAAATTCGTCAAAAGACTAATTAGCAAATGACTATGCATGTGTACTTAAATTCGTCATTTTTGTGCTTGACAAACTAATTCTAGTCCTTTGGTGAGTCTAAAGTTGTCTTTAATTAGTCAATTAATTTGTCATTTGGCAAATTAAAATTCGTCAGTCATTAATTTGTCATTTTAAAGTGTAAATTTTAATTAGTCAAATAAGACACTTTTTGACTAATTAATATTCTCAGTGTACAAACCCCTTCCCCCTAAAAAATTAACAAAATCCTGTTGTAGTCTAGAATGGATGTTACTCAATAAAAGTATCAAACATCTCAAAATTTCATCCTGCTCCCCTCTTCCCTCAAATTGCAACGTACGCCCCTGAATAAAACCATGATTTTCTACCATTTTACCCTTTAACTGTTAATTGCCTTGATATTGGTATCCAGTTCACATACAAGCTATGTACTAGAGGGCAACGACTTGAAATGGTAGTGGTAATCTCAGGCCCCAAGGTTATTATCACCCAATAGAAATTACCTTATGAATGACACTCAGGTCTTATGCTAACTCTACTCCAGTGGTCAGATATTATTTTAACTGACCACCAGATACGAACTCGCGGTCCAAATAATGACCTCAGAATTAAAAGACCTTTAACGAGTGACCACTATTCAGGAGAGGGTTTCAACTTGAGTTTTACCAATACACCGGGGGCCAAGGCTTCCCACGACCAATGGTCAAACACCCGGCGTGGTCCCAACACGGTCCCCTAAATGTGCCCAATATATGTAGGGTTTGTCTCCCCTCAAATCCCTTGGATCATGTAAAACATCGTCAGAATTTAAACGAGACCAAGTCTGCTATTCCATACAGGAATAATAAACGTCCATCGAGGCTAATCAAGATTTCCGATTTCCCGCCATTTTCGAAGTTCTTTTGGCCCTATTAATGGCAACGACTTCTTTTTTTTTCAGTCTTTCCGGCCTTCTGTCTGAACGAAGTTGTCCGCTAAAAAAATCCACCGGATCACTTGAGAAGTCAAAATGGCCGAATCTTGAGGACGAATTTGTTGGATATTGAAGCATAAACAATAAAGCCCCATTCCCTCCTGGCTTATTCAACAGTTTCAGCATCGGAAGCTGTTTCACGAGCGCGCCTTTTCCCCTACCGCTGTGTCGACACGATTTCGGGACCCCTCCGAGACTTTCAACAGGCTTTCGTATAGGAACAACAGGATACGGACCACTCAGTATTCGACGTCAAGTGATTTTTTTACTCAAATTATTTGATTGCTAATGCGGTATTTCCACTACGTATTTGGAATTTTTTATCAATCTGCATGTCCTGAGTGGAATTCATAATCATTTCTTTCTTAAAATTGAACTATTCAGTAATAATGGAGCACATTTGCATCACTTTGGCTTGAACGACATGATGTTCGTTTTTTTCCAAAAGCCATTATGCCAAGCAAACATTATATTTCAAGTTCTACAATATAAACAAATGATACGATTTTGATCAAATTGTTGAAATGATTTTAAAAGGGGCTGACCCGATTTAAGTATATAAAGTGTTCCTCTTGATAGAGAATGACCATCACCCCAAAACCCCATCTGCAAAGTTGCGTACCGATATTTCAACCCATTTTTATGTGAGAGCTAAAAACGTGATTTTGTAATCCCATGTGTAAAATTACACCAAATTTCCTCTGAGTGTGGGAGGCTCCCAAACCAAGTTTTGTGGGGCAATAGTAAGGTCAAATTTGAAAACAAAGTACTGATGTTTAATAAGTGGAAGAAAGCAGGTATTGTTATTTACGTGCTTGATGAGTTATGTAAAATAATAGATTGATGAACTTGGAGGAGTGTCACATTATTGTAAAATGCCCACATAATAGTTTAATTTGAAAAAAAATTTAAAGACAGCCTTGCCCTATAAATTGGGAGAAGACTCAAATTAAAAAATAAAAACGTGATATCTGTATTCCTGAAACCATTAGGATAAGATAACAAAGATAGTCATTCACATTTCAAAAATGAATACAAAACAATTATCGTTCGTTCGTTCGTGCCCACAAGTCATTCGTAATGGATTGTGGGGTCAGGAGGATTTGTTCAACTGTGTAAGCTGATCAGGGGCCGCGTTGTATCTTGATACGGACGCTCCTAACATGGCCCGGTTTTTTTTTAAGCTGGGGCGGATTGGGACAGTCAGGGGTTTAAACCCTACCTACTCTTATTCGACATGACTGCGATGTACATTTTACAGTTGTTGTGACTTCTGTGCAAGGGACAGACGGCTTAACGACCCCTCCGAAGGACGGAGCTTTCATGATTCATTTGCCCAATTCCAAGTGAACCATGGAGGAGAGCGGTATTCTGTATTTAATCAATCGCTAGATACGATTAATCCAGAATTGAGCACCCGAGTGAATCAAGCAAGTGCCCCCACCGGGATCGAACCGGGATTTTGGATTGGGTAGATTTGCGCCAAGCTAACACCCTAACCACTAGGACCACGCTCCCCCAAACAAATCTATACTATTTAATAGAATCAGAGATGAACATTTGTGTGAGCATTGGAAAAATATCTTGATGCAAGACACTGATCATGAAAAAAGAATGGAAAAAAGTATCTGGAAATTCAAAATTTGTCATAGAATAGACAATCAAATTGGACAATTGCCAATTTAATATTTTATATAATCTTATTCCATGCAAAACGAATTTATTCAAATGGAAATTGTCTGATTCGGATATGTGTGAATTTTGCTATATGCCAGATAACTATTACCACTTCTTTATTGAGTGTAGCATGGTTGGAGGCTTTTGGTACAAATGGAAGCAATTGGTATCTCAAGTGTTTAACGTAGACTGTGAAATTAACATGAAGTTAATTATTAGAGGATATGAGTTATGGAAATCAGAGTATAAAATTCTGAATTATCTGCTCATGTTTGCTGTATCGTCAATATATAAGGTAAATATTCTGTATAACACAACCAGAAAAAGGAATTCACCATATTTTATATTCGTAAATGATATTAGAAAACATAATCAATTCTAATTAATTCAAATAATAACAATTATATTGGTATAAAAACAGATCACAAATGCAGTACTAATTCATCTCTCACTTTAACACTTAACGTAAAATATGACTCTGATTTTCATGTGCAATCACTACTATTGTACTGTATTCATATATATATATATACTTTATTAGTAGTATTACTATTTGATTTGTTATGTTTTTGACGTTCAAGTGTGTTAATAAATTACCTCTATGAGGTTTTAAAAGAAAAAAAATATAGGTCGACCAAAATGGGGGCACATTTTCGCTCATAACATTCAAACCTATCATCCTTTAGTCGTAAGATTTCACAGGGTAAATGAGAAAAATAGTAGCTTTCTTCTGACACCAAAATTTTGACAACTTCGGGTAAAATCTGGGGTTCTGGGGACGAGGCTATTAGCGATCGGACCATGGCCAGGCGTCGGAGAACATGAGATTAAACATGGTATTCAAAGAATTCTAAAATTGCTGCAAATTAAATGTGTTTTTAATACTCGAAATTTAAAGTGATATTCGGAGATTCGGCGGTGATCATAATCCATTTTGTTTTGCTTCTATCTCTACAGGAGACCATAAAGTAAATCTATGTTGAAAATTTCAATTGTCATGATTAGTTATTCCGTTTATTTTAGGGTGTTTAAGTTCCACACAGGCCACTCTCTGTTAATTAAATAATTTTAAAAAATTAAAAATCACTCTAGTTTCATAAAAAAATTATTTGGCTTATTCATTTGTGCTGTTTGTTAATTAGGCGGTAGGCAAAAATCTCCCCTTCTTGAAAAAAAAACACTCCCTGTTAATATATCTGAATGTCCCTTTAACGTCTAAACTCCAGAAGGTCCCTCATATGAGGCCTCAATCATTTGTTTATACGTTACTCAACATAATGTGACTTTAACTATTTCGCTGAAAAACAGCGTGTGATGTCATTGAGCTTTTAGGTTGACCGTCAAACCTTTTTACATGAACTTCTTTTTATAAAATAGCTTAGAACCACGTTGTGTATCCTATAACATGCATGAGGTGAAATTTCCATTTTTCTATATTTCAGACAACAGTTATTTCAGACTAATACACTGTAATTTTTTTTTACTCATGTTGAGTAAAAAGGACACAGCTCTTAATGTTGAGTAAAATCTTAGTCAAAGTTGAGTAAACCTTACTCATTGTTGACTAAATCTTAGTCATTGTTGGGTAAAATATACTCAGCTTTGTGCAAGGTTTACTCAACTTTGACTAAGATTTTACTCAACGTGAGAACTCAGAACTGTGACCTTTTTTACTCAACATTTTTTGGAGTGTAGCTTTAAATAAGATCAAGATTCGCTCATCTTGTCGTCTGTAAAGGCAACATTAGTGAGAATTATTTTTGTGTGACGAAACCCAAAAATTCTCCAATCACATTGATACACTGCAAAAAATGTTTTCAGTAGACATTTTGTAATTTAACGTCTTGTGCAAGTCACATAATATAACCAAACGTCTTGTTATAGTCATGATTGTTTGTCTATATAAACTTGAGATAAGATATGACTCGGAGAATAAGTGACTCGTTCAACGGTCACTTATTCAACGATGTGTCTTTTATAAGGACATCAAGAAAACATGTCGTATTCTTTCTGCTCATATTTAAGGTATGGCTTAATACCAATATCTTGTCGTCTTAAATTTTAAGTCATTTTAAGTCGTGTCCATCCAAAAGACATGTCTAAATACAAGACATGACTTGTCTAAGGACACGGTTAAAATGGCTTCAAAGTCGCGTCTTAAAATAATCCTCAGCAAGAAACAATTTTGCAGTGTATACGTATATGGCAATTATATTGTTTAGGTTTGGTAAAATTATGAATTTGCAGTCAAAACACACAGTTCTGATGCAACAACAAAATGTTTTTCCTTTCCATGTACACTGCAAAAACAGTGTTTAGAAACGTGGTGCAAATTGGTGTTTGGGTATTAAACATGTAAAATCTCTAAACACTTGGCGTCATATGTCTAAGCACCTAATGTCAAATGCCTAAACATGATTAGATTTTAAACATGTTTACATATAAGGTGTTTAGATATTAAACAGATATTTCAAAATGCTTAGAAACGTGGTGCAAAATAGTGTTTGAAAAGTGTTTAATTTCTAATCACTGTTTTTGCAGTGTACGAAAAATAGGTTCTTCAACCTTGCAGAGTGTGTTTCTATGTGTGTCTAGGGGTGGGGTGCGTGCTTGTATACGTTTGTTTGTTTGTTTGTTTGTTTGTTTTGGGTTTTTTTTTTCTTTGTGTGTTTTTTGTGTTTTGGGGGCTGTTTTTCTTTGGTTTGTTTGTCGTTTGTTTGTTTGTTTGTTTGTTTGTTTGTTTGTTTGTTTGTTTGTTTGTTTGTTTGTTTGTGTTTTTTAGAGCGAGTCCTTGCTCCTTAGTTAAACGGCCTCTACCACTAGCAGTGATATGCTTTCCAAATTTGTTTTATATAGAATTTGACCCTTAAGAACTATAACTATAAGCCTATAAGTTTACGTGATCTTAATTTGTATCATCCTTACTCAAGTCATTGCGCCATAAACCGGTAATACCAATCACAAATCAGGCTCAAATCCGGGACAAAAATGGCTTTGTAACCAGTCAAATGGAAATATTACACATTTTCTTTCCTAATACATCCGAAATTTGTCATTATTTGGTCCATTATTTTCGTTCTGGTCACTTAACAAGTTGATTCTATGTGTTTGATGAGCTCTGAATATATATTTAAACAGTATATAATGATCTACTGTGGAGTAAGAAGTTGAAATCAGCCAATGTTTGATGGACAGCGGGCAGTAGTGACTAAATCTGGCGTAAAATCTCTCCACCTTTTGTGCGACACCAACGGGGACCCTACAGCTCCAAACTCCCTCGAGGTAATTAATACTTTTATTCCGATTGTCTCCCATTTATTATTATACCTATTATGATTAAGTGTATATTGCTCCACCAGATATGCAGGAAACGATTGTGTCCACGCTGCCAACCAATTTGGCGTAATTAAATTACGACCCGTTAATGAACTTGAAAGAGGTTGATGAAATTTTTACAAGTACTGATAGTTTAAGAGTTGATTGAAGCGTTATGTCAAGAGTTGATTAGTGGTATCTGGAAGCTGGGCCCACCATGGGGCCATTAACGAACTGTGGCGCTCGCGAGGACATACACGCTTTGTAAACTAAGGGCGACTTACCATATACCCACGAATACAAAAAAAAGGATCTTAACTATCAAACAAAGTGCAAAAAAACATTGTGTCAGTTCTCTAAGCTGGGAAAGACCAAAATAAAACAAACAACAACAATAAATAACATTAATTTGGTTCTTTAAAATAAGAACTTCCTTTTCCTTTGATTCTGATCTATTCTGAGGGAGTTCTGTAATACAGACATGTATTTTTTGGTATTTTATATTATGTAAATGTATTATGTATGAAAGCTAGAAGTAAAGTGAAGGAGAAATATATAAACTGTTGTAAAATGATACCATTTTATGCTCATGTTTTTACGGTATTTGAAATTATAGTAGATTTAACTTCATTAAGGATTTTTGTTCATGAAGATAGCACATTCTCTTCAAACTGCTTTTGTTTTAAACGAACGTAGAGCGGCTATATACGCTGTAAACACTATGTTTAGCGAATTAACACCTTCTATAACACCTTCTTGATACCACTTTGTAAACATGTTCAGACGCCAAAGCGTCATGTGTGAAACTAAACATTAGTGTTCATTCAATTTCTAAACACTAACGGTTATATATATGACAATAGCTCCCAAATGTAACAACCTTTTGCCTTCAAATTATCAGCCTAATAAGTTCAAATATACCCCTTTCTATTTGTAGCACGTTATTAACAATTTTATATTTTCATAGTTTTGTTGTGAAAAATGTCACAAATCCCGGTTCCAATCATTTTGATATAGATTGTAGGTTTAATAGGTAGATAGATGGAAAGATAGACGGACAACTATATCTAACATATATGCATTAAGAGGGGAGTGAATCATTTACAAAAATCAAAATGTAATTACCAACGAAAGTTAGTAACTTTAGAATAATTTTAGTTGTAGTATTGACACCCAAATGAGGTCCTTTTGTGTTAAAATATTTCATAGAGCAATTTGTACAAATAAGTTTCTGCACAAAATTGGCAAATTGAGTCACCAAATTGCTCATTTTGTAGCAGGGTGTCTGAATCTCTTGTTCACATTTTTTGTGAATGTGACAATGTCTCTCCTCTACGGGAAAGTCTTTGCAATTATTATTTGTGCAGAAAAACTGGTGATCAGTTTTACATCTATAGATGGAAATTTTAACAAATTAATCTTAATTTGACGGCCTTCCTTAAAATGTTCAAGATTAAAATTTAAGACCGAGTAGACTAAATTGCTGAAAAATGAACAAATTAGGTAAGCATTTCAAAAAGTTTTCCTTTGACTTGGATGAAGATTAATTTATTAAATTAGCTTTTATGTTTATTCCCCTTGATTCTTATAATAATAATAATTAATAAAATAATAATAAAATATACAAAAAAATATTTTATTAATTTATGATTTTGCATTGGTCTATTTATTTTAGTCATGACATGTGTCTTGGTTATTTTTTCTGTTTGTTTGTTTTGACCTTTTTTGTGGCTCAGTTTTGTCTGTCTTGTGTGATCTGTGTCTTGTTTTAAAAAAACCTCTTGTGAAGGAGGGGAAAAAGTTAGTAACTTTCGCATGGTTGAATGTCGCTGTTCCGCCACAGATCGCCGTGACAAAGTTTACCGAGACTACTTGTGAAAGGCGCATGGTTGGCTAGCAACGAATTATCGTCAAGTGGTAATTGGATGAATACAGACCTAAGTGTGAGTTCGACAAAGACTGGAGTCTCTCCATGGCAAGCGTTAGACGGCTGGCACCCCCTTGTCGAATGGTTACGGCAACACACTGCGGTCACAGTAAGAGCTGAATTTAAAATTAATGATGAAGCTTTGTCAAAGAGTTCATCTTTTCTTGGATGTTTTAGCAATAAGATACAGCTCGACTGATATCATTTGACGAAATTATTACAGTTTCAAGTCATAAGTTCAGTTGTCCTTTTCTCTGACGAATATCTGCACAGCAAGAAAATGTGAATAAAATGGTGTTTACATTCTATAAACATTATCAATGTTAAAAAACCCCATAGTTTGTGCTATAGGCTTGAAATGCCTAAACTCCTGTAAACATTTTAGCATTTTTTAAACATGTTTAGAAAAATCTAAACACTATTTTGTTCAGACTCCTAAACACCCGATTTATAGTGTACACATATACATGTCACGAACTCTGCTTTACCACGATCAACCGGGGGAGGGATATTGCAATCCCCTATAGTTTTTTTTCTAACGAAACACCCAGTGATGGTAAAAATGACTGTCCACTTTTAATTGATACCAAGCAAGTATCAACAGTCTTCTTTGTGACATCACAATGGCGTCATAATCTCAAGAAGTTTCAACTTTCCCGATATTTGTTGCCGTTTTATTTTTTGTTTGTTTTCGGTCTATATGAAAGGAAAATAGTATTCTGACCTACAGAGTAAGTTCAATATTAATATAAACAATAACAAATTCTTAGCGGTTGCAACCCCCATACCCCGTAACTTCGACGACCTACTTACTAACCCCCCGGCAAATGTTACAGTCCATTTTTGGACTAAAATTAGCGCCAAAAGATGATCCTACATTGTAGGGCACATGTGGTCAGTGGATCAGCGTTCGTCTCATATGCATAAGGTTGTGGTTCGATCCCCGCTGGGGGTCCAATGTGTTCCGCGTCTTGAGGAAGGCTCTTTACCACCTCAATTACTTAACTCCTCTCGACCCATGTGTATAATGGTACCGGTTTATTATTCAATGCTGGGAAGGTAACAGACCTGCTGTAATGAGGTGTGGCCAATCCCACTACTGCAACATTATGTGGAGGAGTTGGCCCACTCGCTTCGAATAGGATGGTCACTCCGGTCTGTGTAACAGGTCCCGTCCCCCTTTAACCTTTTTACAAGTAACAAATAACCTGCAGCCCTTTGGTCATTCCATGTCATTCAACTAACAAATGAATGATGATGACTATGATGATGATGACAACGACGACGACGAAACGACGACGACGATGTATGTACGACGATGACGATTGATGATGATGATGATGATGATGATGATTCTTCGATGTCACAAATTGTATCTTGGCATCTCACTTCACAACAATAATGCGAAAATGAAATAAACTGCTCTCAAGTATAGTTGTAGAAATATTGCACAATTTAAAAAACGTTGTCAAAATAGTGAATGTTCGCGCTTCACGATTGTATTTTTATAGGCCTACTTTACTTACGAAACGGACACTGTCGTATTTTAAGTTTTTAACATAATAAACGCCTGTTTCCGATTGATGACGCTCAAACTCTTCAACGTTACCAACAATTGCCATTATAAAAAGTATGCCCATGCATTTTTTTCAAAGGAATTTTTATTCAAGACATCATCGTCGGTAATTTGTCAGTTATAGCATGTTAACTCCAGGTGAAGCACGTACGTTATCTTCTTTTTTTTTTTGGTGAACAAAATCCCAGCAATCAGAGACTGTTAACATGATTAAGGCATGTAAATGAACTCGTTAACATATTACATGACATACGAATGATGTCCAAATAGGCGACATAAAAATTTACCTGCAATTAAAAAGTAAACCCTACAAAAACGGCCGATAATGCCTAATGATTAATATCAGGAATACAAAATGCACCAAAATATTTTGTTTTATATGATCAGTTTTTAGTTAGGTCAACATTACGCTCGTTACATATCTCAAACATCAACAGTTATACTCATTCCCTATCATGTGCACATTGAACTCAGGCTATATAGGCTACTTAAAAAATTACATTTTAAAACACTTCCTAACTGTTCTACTCGCTTAAACATTGACAAATTACACAAATGAGGTGCCGTGGCAATGTTGACCATGTTGACCACGAGGCTACTGAAACATCCATCTTTATGTATAATTCTATTAATTTGCTATAATTTGCATATATGTTGATAACGCCCTCGATCACCATCGAAATTGACACAGTGGTTGCATGTTTTTGAGTGTAGTTCTGACACTGGAAGTAGATTATGTATAGGCTTATATAAAAGTCAGTGTTAATTTCTAAAGATGACAGGTTAACACAAAAGGGAATTTTGCCTGAAGGGGTTCCACGTACGGATCTCTCCTACTTTTTATCCCTGTAATTGGTCTGAAGTTTGATATCCATTATCTCATCAAGTAAAAATGCTTCCAATTTTGTGAGCTGTAAGGACAACTATCCCACGAAGTTGAGGCAAATTGGGAGGTGCTTGGTTTCGGCTTTTAATGGTGTGTCGATCGTCATCCTTAAATGTGACGTATTCGCCGGTGTAGTAGCGTGGCATCAAATCGTCTGAAATTCAAATTGATTTTGGTGAACTTCCATAACTCAAAATTTTTATAAAATGTCAGTTAGAACCTTGTAATTCTGAGCTCACGATATATATTATTATATTATATGAGAGAGAGAGAGATTTTTTTTTTTTTTTTTTTTTGTTAACTCCAGGTGAAGCACGTACGTTATCTTCTTTTTTTTTTTGGTGAACAAAATCCCAGAGACTGTTAACATGATTAAGGCATGTAAATGAACTCGTTAACATATTACATGACATACGAATGATGTCCAAATAGGCGACATAAAAATTACACAAATGAGGTGCCGTGGCAATGTTGACCATGTTGACCACGAGGCTACTGAAACATCCATCTTTATGTATAATTCTATTAATTTGCTATAATTTGCATATATGTTGATAACGCCCTCGATCACCATCGAAATTGACACAGTGGTTGCATGTTTTTGAGTGTAGTTCTGACACTGGAAGTAGATTATGTATAGGCTTATATAAAAGTCAGTGTTAATTTCTAAAGATGACAGGTTAACACAAAAGGGAATTTTGCCTGAAGGGGTTCCACGTACGGATCTCTCCTACTTTTTATCCCTGTAATTGGTCTGAAGTTTGATATCCATTATCTCATCAAGTAAAAATGCTTCCAATTTTGTGAGCTGTAAGGACAACTATCCCACGAAGTTGAGGCAAATTGGGAGGTGCTTGGTTTCGGCTTTTAATGGTGTGTCGATCGTCATCCTTAAATGTGACGTATTCGCCGGTGTAGTAGCGTGGCATCAAATCGTCTGAAATTCAAATTGATTTTGGTGAACTTCCATAACTCAAAATTTTTATAAAATGTCAGTTAGAACCTTGTAATTCTGAGCTCACGATATATATTATTATATTATATGAGAGAGAGAGAGAAGGGGGAGAGAGAGAGAGACACACACACACACACACAAAAGGTGGACCGGTGGCGCTATGCGGTAAGTTAGAATCATCTATAGGAGCTAAAGGGTACACACATAATCGCATTTAGTTTCCCCAATTTCTATTCCCCAATATCTGTGACCAATAGATACGCATAGACTGCATGAAAAGCATGGGCTAAAGATATTAAACAATCGGAACGGTATACGGAGGCATTGTTAAATTGCCACGCAGTTGAAAATATTCCAGGTGTTATCAACTCCACGATTCAGGTTGATTAACAAAATACCTGTCCTCGTTCAAAAATAACTAACCAGTTTACATTATTATAATATAGGTCGTTGACACTTAGTTTTCTCCTGTAAACACGATAAAATGAATAGAAATGAAGTTAAGCATTAAGTTACGGATTTTGGTTCTGCACAACGTTGTTAGGTCAAAGCTTTTGTTCGTTTTTCTTCCTTTTCGAATAAATGATGAAAAATACGATCAAAGTTAATTGAACACACGCTATAGAAGCTCAAGATTTATTTATTTTGTAAACGAGGATTTTTTTGGTTTTGTTTTGCTTTTTGTTTTGTTTTGTTTTGTTTTTTGCTTTCGTCATGAAAAAATATTCAGTCTAAATCGGGGAGGTGATAACACCTAAAATATTTTCAACTGTGTGACAATATAACAATGGCCCTGCACTCCCAAATGAAAAAGATTCTGAAGTGTTTTTCTCCTCCACGCACCGAGCCGATTGTATAATATCTTTCGCTCAATGTGTATCCATTGGTCATTTTTATCGGGGGAAAAGAAATTTAGGTGACATTTTATTCATTTTCAAGAAAATATGTCAGTTTTATTTGAGAGAACAGATGATTATTATGAGATCAATAATTTATTATGAACTACTTACTTTTGCCCTAGTCGCTCAACGATCAAAATTTGTCAAATTTTGTTTCAAAACGGTGAAAATTATTAATTTTCAGTGCATATTGAGAATCAGCATGGAAAATGATCTAATTAGTCCAAACAAGCCTAGTCTTTGCTGATATTCTTTTTAGATGGCTTTCCAAATGACCTGCAAGCATTTGTGACGCCATCTCTAAAGCCACTGATATGTGCTATATTACGTATACAGAATTGGTCCGTGTCGAAAGGGTTAAAAGTAGCTTAAAGTGAAGGATAAGTCTGTAGAATTCTCATTTCTTCCGATTACTGAAAATTGACAGAAAAATTAGAAAGTGGCAGTGGTCAAAGATATGAATCCCCATTTCCAATACTTGTTGTAAATGTCCATACTGACAGTCATTACTAAATATTTTCGATTTTGTTCTTATTAGGTTGCTTTTGAGCTCATAACTTGTAGGTATATAGGCCTATGTTATAGGATACCTACACTTGTTACCATGGTTACGGACATGCAAAAATCTGACTTTTGATCATTTTTCGATTTCTGATTTACAAATCACTGACAGTGGCTTTAAGCAAATAATTCCACAATTCAAAGAGTACACGTCTTACGCATTACATCTAGTTGCATAATGGTTTTACCATTGCATTCTGAGTTTTTTTCCGCAAGAAGATGAGTGAAAAGGGACAAGAGTTTGTTGTTTTTACAGAAATGTGTGTTTTTACGTTGATTTACCCGATAATGTAAATATCGTTAATGTTATGTTTTAATAGTCCAGATGTTAAAATTATCCTAACTCATGAATTCAAAAATATACAATTTCCTTCTATAAACAAGCTCATACCGAAACATACATGGTCAGTTCCTGGTGAGTTCTATCCATTTTACTACTATGAAAAACAGTGCAGAGTTGGTGCTGTTGAATTGAATGAACCACTTCAATTAAGTATTTATAGACCTGTTCGTGCAAGGAGCAAGATAAACAAAAATTGCAAATCAAAGCGTAATTTATGTTATAAATTGAAGAAAACCCCCTTAGATTCAGATCTATTCACAATCGATTATAAGGCGACGAAATCAAACTTGTTTTACGGGCCCGACCGACCCAGATTTTGCGTTTTGGAAGTTTTTTTTTTTTAGTTTTGCCAAAATCGTGTAAAATCAGCCGTTTTGGGCGAAAATTTATAAATGTTGGCAATATTAAAAAAAATATGTTTCTAACAATTGTTCACTGTTTCTCAAGATTTTTTCTTCAGGTTTTGGAGCTATTTTAGGCCAATTTGTAACCTATAGGCCTATATATATATATCTTTGGCTACTACTATATATATATATATATATATATATATATATATATATATATTTTTATATATATATATATATATATGAGAAATTGATGACAGCACGGACGTAGCATTATTAATCGCAAAATGAACTTGTGATTTTGCGATTAATAATGAGGCTACGTCCGTGCTGTCATCAATTTCTCACATATATGTATTTATTTCTTTATGGCAGTAATTCACAAAGAGGTTTAAGTAGCTCCAATTTCTCATATATATATATATATATATATATATATATATATCTATATATATATATATATATATATGTATATATATATATAATAATTATATTATAAATATAAGTTAAGTAATTGAAGGGATTTCTTTTGTGAAATCACCTGCTTTTCTCAAGGTTGCAAGGACGGTTCTTTCTTTCCAGGAAAAACCAGGACACAAACACGGAATTGCTTGCGTATTTCCTTTCCTTTTACGCTGGCTGGCATCTATACATTTTACTAAAAAAATGAAAATTTAAAAGTTTTCCGATTTTGCACGTGTGAAAGGAGCCTTATACGATAAAAATGTGTACACTGCTAATTGTTGACCTTATACAATTTGAAATGGGTCTTTGCTACTTCCACCATTTTGATCACGTCATGTATTTCCAAAAACAAAAGGTCGTATATGAACAGGGGTCCCCCTGTGAAACCTTAATCATGAAACATGAGAAATCTGCAATGCCCCTCTTGTCAAAAACCTTTCTTTGGACCCCCCCCCCCCTTTTTTTTTTTTTTTTTTTTTTTCCCCCCCCCCCCCCCCCCCCGTCAGGCGGTGTCGGGCAAGTAATCGCAAAGTTAGACGTCGCCATTAGTCTACATTGCAGTAATCTAATTTAATTTAGGGTGAGTTGCTATATTGAATGGGTCTTGGCCGCCATCGTCTGCCCCTCACCTTAACACATGAAAAAATCTGCGATGCTCCTATATGCCAAAATCTTTCTTTGTACGTGTCCTAACTCTGTGCTAATTTTCAGAGATTATCATCAAATGCACAATTGATCACGATTTCTTACGAATCTGCTCTACTACGGTGTTTGGTGTTGAATAATAACAGCGAACAGCAAATATGTACTCGTCGAGGGCACAAACTTCTCAACCCGTGTGACAAATTTGTAGGAATTTGTTGCCAAATTCTTTCCGTTCCTGCTTTTCTTAGACAGTTCCCCAGACTGTACTTGCCCTTAAAGGCCTGTCATGTTTGATCATAATCATCAGCACGGTTGGTATAGAATTAAGAAGATCAGAAGGTGATGCATGAGATGCGGTGGAAGGTGTTGTACTGTGGAAGAAAAAATCCTCCTCGAGTGAAAGACAAGACGAATCTGGCATCCGACCTCCTGATGGGCTGTGGTATCAGAACTTAATGCTCATAAATGCTGATCGATTGCTTTTTAATGACGAGAGAATATCAATTTGTTGAAAAGTTTCCGATATGAACTTGAGGGTTTGACGGGTTGTTGACAGAGCGTCTCTTGAAGGTGCTTATAAGGACGGATGCTTGCGGGATTTGGGCGGAACTAGCATTATGAGGTCGATCCCATGTATTAATAGTGCCATATCTTGTTAAAAATGCGTTTAAATACCAAATCGCAATCGGTACTCCATTGATTTACCATCTGAAAGTTTTCCAACTAAACGTGTCCTCGCGTTGTTGTGCACTTTATTCAATACGAACCTTTCGTGCGGATAGCAGAGAGCGAATGCTATAGGAGCTATCTTTCCGGGGAATTGCAATCAACAATGTGTCCATTGTGTCGAACTGACCATTTTCATGACGCGTATGGACTTTTAATTCGCCAGGCTCAGATGTGCGCGATACTTCTTGATTCAGTTTATTGGATAGGTCCATTTTCGGCCAATCCTAAATCATCACTGGCATTTTTTTTTTTAATTTTATTTTCTATTGCTACATTATTTCATATTAGACCTTGAGAATTGTTAGCATGTATAACACTATTCTTAGTATTCATGTTTTGTTTTTTCATGTTTGTTTGTTTGTATGTTTGTTTGTTTTTGGTCTATATGGCTAATTTGGCCAAACTCCACTTTACGCACATTCCAGTTCATCATCCGCCACTGCTACGAGTGAACAATCTGCCAATAGGCTGAGCCAGCCACGGGAGAGACGCTTTCATCCTTCCCCTTTCTCCCAGCAATTAATTTATTCTACTTTTCTCTTCCTTCAAAGGTTTCATTTAGCCCATCGGGACCATCAGGAGGTCCGAATCAGTGAATTAATTCGTGTCAAACCTTAAACGTGTGAATCAGTCGGGCACGCCGATACACCGGCCACCAGCGGTCTTATTCAATTTCGTCCTATCTGCCTATAGCATAGGCTGACGAGGATGGGTTCTCTTTTGCCCCCGGTTAAGTTTCAAGCCATCCCGACCTACTGCTGGGTCTCGCAAATCCCCCAGTGTCATACAGAGTGTTTTCGCTACACGACTCGGTGGTGTCCGAGCATGGCCGAGGGCCTGCGGGTCGAACCAGGTATCAATTGCCCGTCGTTCGCGTATCGTCTTCGCATCTCGCTTGGACAATGGTTTAAGACGGGACTAATTAAACACACCCTGATGAAAGCGTCGACGTAGATGGTATATACCAACTCTGACATGACAGATGAGGAGCGAGACGGGCAGAATGCAGAGTGATGTATGAAAAATGGACATACGGCAGCTTAAGCTTCTTAAAATCACCACGGGGAAATCTTCATTAATGCCCAAATGTCCTTCTAGGCATAAAATATTTGACGTGAAAAAAATTATACGGAGACAAAACCGTGATAGGCCTATAGTGTGTTCAAAATAAATACGCTGGCCGCGTAATAATCGCGAAACAGACTGATAAGACTATTGCAAACGCTCTATGCAAAATCCCTCACCCGAAATTTGATCGTGTTCAGGCTCTCTATCTCTAAGCGAAACTTTTTCTGAAAATGTATTTGTTTTTTTTAGTTGTTTTCTTTTCTTAAAACCAGTTTCTTGAACAATTTTATTGTCAAGCGTCCACTTCATACTTTCGGGTTTACGCACCCGTACACTAAACTTTGTTCAAGGTATGATTATCTCGATCAATGCTGATATAATGTATAGGCTCATATCTATAGGCCTATTTCTTTGAATCCTATACTCTCTACAAACTGGCTACCCGAAAAGCTATAGGCCTAACGTATTGCTGCCTTGTGTGAAACTCTTTCACCTGCATGCGCAGTTCATCTGTCCGTCATGTACCGGTCTGGAATGTCTGCACCTGTGTTAGATCAGGAAGGTCCGATCAATGTCCTCAATCACTCCAAGATCCATCCCCGTAAGCAACGTGGATGCAAAAGAGGAAACGGTCTCCATAGGAGGTCCCGAAGCTAGGAAGTCATCAAAATATTTGAGAGTTTCCATTTTTTTTGTGTACATGTATTGAGTAAGATGAACAATCGTGGACAATTGGGAAAAGATAGGGAGGGGGAGAGAGAGCGAGGGGGTGATAAGAGGGAGAGAGGAGAGAGATGGACTTGAGGAAGAAAGACACATTTTGAGGGATGGATCGAAGAAGGTTATCGACTATAATATATTTTATCTTTTCAACTACCAGTTAACTTTTGAATATGACTATTCCGTGACTGTATTTGTACAAACCAATCAACCAAACCAATCAATCAATCGCATACATAAGCCCTTTTCTATTCAGAAATCGCATGCGCAGTCGGGTCGGGTGGTCAAGTGGAATTGGCTTCCGGTTCAGGATGAGTATCGGAAAGTGCATTGAGCCAGGTCAGAGCAGACGACCTATGTAGCGAATAACTCGAATTTGAGCAAAAGATACAACTAGAAACTATACACGCATTTCTATAATTCCCGGCGCAACCTTGCAAGTGGTTCTTCACGCACCGGAAGTGGGTTATACTTTACCAGCCAAAAAGTCGGACATGCGTAGTAAGAATTGAGAAAGGGCTTATTGTAATTTTGTGTTTCCTTGAACATGTCAAACATTTTGAGCCTTATACAGAGTAAGTTAAAAATTTGACCCTGGTAACGTTGTGCCGAACATTTTGTATCTTTAAGGACATTACTCCCAAATATTTGTGGTATCACCGGAAAGATTATTTATTAATTTCTTGCAATGATCATTCCTATTGGTTACGTATAGTCTTTTGAATTAAGTGGTCGGTTTAAGGCTCTATCCACGAATTCATGCACATTTCAATGCACGACGGCCAGCTAAGCAAATCACTACCCAAAATGATGATAGAGTATCTCTATGGTATTGATGCTGAATTAAGTGGATCTTAATGGTGTAAAAGCTTGTCGCAAGAAATATGTGAAACCTTTTTTAACATGTGCCACGTTTTGGTCTGCAAATTTAATCAATGCTTAGGCATTTTCTTAGGTCGAAAGGTTGTCACTGTTTTTGTTTTTCATCGAGTATGTGTTTATTCAAATTTTACAGAAACCGATACTTTAGTTTTAGATGTTTTAGGAGGTAGAAAAGTGGGAAGGTCATCCATGGTAATTGTGACTGCATTCTGCGGGGTTAAACATCAAATTTATTCTGCACTCAGTAAATAGCCCGATTACATAATAGTCAGGGGGCGGTTGTCTCTTACTTCATGTTATTGGCCAAAATTGATTTTCAGTTTTATAGGTTTAAGGACATCACAAAGAATCACTTCCAACTTGTTGTGAAATTGTCGGTGTCATATTTCCACCAAAGGGCGCCATTGAAGTTTGTACAGGGGTCAAATGTCCAATTGATGATATTGTTGCATTAACCCTCACCAATGTATTCCTTTAGTCATAAGGATTCAGAAAAGGTATAGTTTGCAATATCTGGGATGGGAGTCATTTAGGATTTATTAACAAAAAGGTCACAAAGGTCAATATTTCGGCCTACAGGGGTCAAAAATGCAAACAATGCACGGATTTCGATGAAAATGGTCTCAAATTGATGCTTCCACCAATCAGATTCATATTAAGAATAGTTCGCAATATCCAGGATTACTTCTTACCATGGTAACACCCTAATTGGCCTGACTCAATAGAGTTCAATGGACATGGATTTACATTCGAGTGTTACCATAGTAACGAGATAGCGTAGATAGGGCAAACTATTCTTAATTTGAATCGGTTTGGTAACGGGATCAATTTGAGACCATTTGCATTCGAATCCGTGCATTTTTTCCTTTTTTGACCCCTGTAGGCAAAACAAATGATCTTTTACCTTTTTGGTAATAACTCTTGAACGATCCATCCCAGATAGGGCAAACTATACCTTTTCTGAATCCTTATGGGTAAAGGAACACATTGGTGAGATTTTTTATCACAATATCATCAATTTGACATTTGACCCCTGTACAAAGTTCAATGGCCCCCTCAGGAGGAAATACGACGACAATGACAATTTCACAACAAGTTGGAAGTGATTCGCTGTCATGTCTGTGATGCCCTTAAACTTATAAAACTGAAATATCAACTTTGGCCCAACATATGAAGTAGTAATGAAACAATGACAACTGCCCCAAAACTATAACTTTGGCATTTTGGTTCGTTGAACGTCGTGCATTTTAATGTGAATCCATGGACAGATCGCAAAACTGCCTACCTAATCCACAAGACTGTTACAGTAGCTCGAAGACGGCCTCTACTTAAAGGTGCAACGGGAGATTTCACATAGCAGGTGTACCTAAAAATGTGAACATTCTGATTTTTCACTGATGTAAAGCTTTCTTAAAATATCTCCACCAAAAAGGATTAAACTGACAATTGTTTCATTGGTATAAAAAATTGTAAAATTCATAATTTCCTTTGAAATAATATAAGCATATAAAAATCACCTTTTGTTTTCACTTTTAAGACATTTCTGTAGCCAAATAAAAGGTATAAGAAAATGTATTGATTGACTAATCTGTATGAAGCCATTGCATATGACAGAAAATATGGATGCCTTGAAATCTTTCGTTGTACCTTTAACAGATGTAAATGATCTTTGCAGTGAATTAAAGTTAGTAATATATGTTGATATATGTTGCGTAAAGTTGCAAAATGGCGGACGCAATGTGGTCCATTTGTTACTCACCTGTACTTCTGAAATTCAGAATCCGCCCTAATAAAAGAAAATTTCAGAACCAAATAGTTACTTTAATTACACTTAAAAGCATCTCTAAAAAGCAACCTTATCACACAACCCACATTTATCAAGCGCATTTTTGTTGGCAATATGTTTATCTCGCTGTTCCCCATAGAACATTCGCATAAAAGATGAAAACAACTTTAACCATAATAAAGTTACATATCTTGATCACGTTTTAATTTTCTTTTTATGTGTTCACCTCAATAGCAACCATGACATAAAAGGTATTTAAGCTTCGGGATATCTCTCGAGGTATTCCTGGATCAAAAGGCTTAATTCTCCTATGTCCAGGAAAGACCAACTGCAATTTGTAGACTTCAGATAACTCTCTAGCCTCCAAAAGTTGCAACTTGGCCCAAAGCGCGCCAAAACAGGTAACTCTCGTCTGCTCGACCCACAGGGGAAATCCAGAGTCTACGCAAGGGATTATGGGGGATCAGGTGATCGTGGAAACCGACGGTTTGCGGAGAAAAGCAAATTAAAAATTGAAGTGGGTGGGGTAGTGGTGATTAAATTTGGTTTAAAATTAAACTTAAGGGTAAGATTTTTTTAATAAAAAAGGTGGATTTTAACATAATGCCAATATTAAAGAAACCGGTTGCAAAAAATGGATACACCTCAGACCTAGAAAGTAAAAATTATTCATATTGATGCTTCATTGTCATTTTAATTGTTGTCCTTACAGTAGTTCTCTGTGATGTCGTCATTACTATTATCAGCAGCATGAGCCAACCTCCACCACCGCCATCATCATCATCGTCGTCGTCATCGTCGTCGACATCGTCATCATCAAACATCGATAAGATCGAGTGCTTCCGCTACCAATGTTAAATGAAAAAGAAAGAAGCGATAACAAGGCTACTCAGATCGATAGAACTTTTCATTCAACTCCTTCCTAAGTAGTCATCTAAATCATGTCAATCCATCTTAATTTGTCAGAATATAACATTCCTGAAACAACAATGGGTTCGTAATATGCTTCATTTAAATATCACTTTTCAATCCTTTTCAAAATAAAAAATCAAGTTAAAAACTCGCTTCTTAAAAGCAAACCTGATATTAAATTTGCTCCGATTGACAAATCGACATCCCTATTTATCATTGGGTGTGTATTAATTTGTCTGCGCTATTTATTATTGTCTTCCTCATAGATTATCTGGATTAGCGAGTACAAATTTAGCTCCCATTGCTACTGTCCTCAGGAAGACGATGGAAACCTTCTACCCTGGTCATCGATCCAGGGACTGTAACTTGAGATGTCTTGGCTTCGCTTAGTAACCACTTCTGCCTGATTTGTACTACTTTACAGTACTTTTAATGCAAACTTGTGAATTCTTTCTTCTTCTTCATTTCGCGTACACGTGAAAGTTTGAATAGGATAAAAAGTGATAATTTTTCGAAGTCCCATTGAATAATATGTAAACTCATCATTTTCTTAATTTTTTTGTTTTTACTAATTTACTGCCGTTTTAAAAGTTATTATTATTATTATGACTATTAATGTTTCCATGCAAATTCTTTTTAAGATTGTGCATGAATACTAATTCACTTTAAAAAGGTGTTACACATTCGGAAATATAAAAAGATATAAAATCCTCAAATTTTAAAGCACAGACCTCTGGAAAGACAACCGTTACTCTGAGTTTCACGCCTACCTCACTTTCGATCACTGGGTACCGATCTACAGAGACGATGATGTTTCCTGGACGGGGCGTAATATAACATAACAGTAGTATTTCAACTCGTTATTTACTGGGTACCCGATGGACGCGACCAAGAAACATCATCCGTCGGAAGATCGGTACCCGTTATCGTAAGTGAGGGTATGCCGGAAACATCCGAGTAACGTTGCCGTTCCAGAGGGCTATACTTTAAGGTTGTTTTTAGAGACTCCTCCATAATGGATTTGATCACCTTCCAAAGATAGTCACGTGTAAAAATTGTTTAATCATGTGTATATTAAACCCTTCTAGATATATTAAAATACTTTCTTTGGTGCCTCGAAAGAAACAGGAAACATCATGGGTGTTTATTTTGGGGGGTTGAATGGTTTTATGGTTTATCCATTATGCTCATTTTACAATATTATTTATTCTATTTCTCTGTAACTTTTGAGAAAAGAAAGTCGCTTTTTCATCATGTTAAGAGAAATTGAATTCCACTAGTGCTATTTTGAGATTATGCAAAATGTTGTTACTAGTTTTGACATCATAAAAATGAGCTAAGTACTATACAAACTTGGTATTTTCCAAGTATTGTGCAAGTTAAGGTTGCATTATCTGACATCATATAACAACTATTTCATTTGCGGTTTTTTTTCAGATATGTAGGCTATGTTTATGCATGAATGATACTGTCTTGAGCTATTTTAGATGGGGAAAGCGATAGTTGCGAATGTACTAAAAAAGGACAAATTATGCAGGTTGAAAGATTGCAGTAGTTATATGTGTATCTTCAGTGTGGTAGCATCGTGGCAGTCACAAAAAAAAAAAAAACCAGGATAAGTGATTTATAGATCCACAGACTTTTTAAGCTATTGTCTTCTGTCTTCTTTCAAGCCAAAAGAGCTTCGCTCAGTTTGAATCAGAAGGATTCAGTTTGTTGACCTAAAAGTGGACATTTACGACGGATTGGCATTGTGGTAACCCTTGATTATTGTTCTGCGAATATTGTGTCGTCAAGGCACCTATAGAACTTTGTTGTCTGACCTTATTGGACAGAGTTATCTCAGGACTGTGCCAGAAAGACTTAATTTCGAGAGATTCCGTGTATTTATATCGGCAAGTGTGAGATTTTGACCACGCACTCATGCTCCTGGAGCATAGGTTGTGGCAACCGTTCCAGAGCGGAGCTATTCATTATATTGAGCGCTGACCACAATAACAGTAGCTACTGCCTCTTTTAAATATATGAAATTTTCATTATTTTTTCAGGTTAGAGGGAAAAATTCTAAGTCCAAAAAAGCTAAGAAAAAATAATAGCTGCCCTTTGAGGTTACCTGCTCCTGGAGCATGGGTGGTAGTCAAAAACTACCGCGTGCTATTTATATCACCAAATATTGACTTCACATGCTGTCATGTTAGAGTATTCACTGTGAGGACATATAATCGTTGAACTGCAACGCTTCTTTAAATTCTGGACACGGCTAGTAGACCGTATTCAATAGCCAGCCATGTTGGTGGACAAGATGGACGCATTCCAGTACTACAATACATTCACCTGTCAATGATCCCTGTGCAATCGCTAAACATGGATCGATTGACAGCTTAATGTATTGTAGTCCTGGAATGTATGCATCTTGTCCACCAACATGTCTGGTGGCTGACGTCATATTGAATATGGTCTATAGTCACCACACCAGAGTGGGCATTATAGAGAGTGTGCCAAAGAATGCAACATTCGGAAAAAATATTAAAAACTTGTGTCAACCTTCGCTAAACCTATGTACTGTATGAAGGCCTAATTAGTCATCTATCATTTCCCGTTTACTTCATCCCATTGGATCCCTAGATCCAGAGATACACTTACCAACACAGAGAGTGGGACGTGGGAGGGCCCAACGTGAATTTGAGATGCACTGCAAAAATAGTGTTTAGAAACGTGGTGCAATTTAGTGTTTAGAGATTTGACATGTTTAATTCCAAACACTTGGCATCAAATGTATAAACACCTAATGTCAAATCCCTAAACATGTTTAGATTTTAAACATGTTTAGATATAAGGTGTTTAGATATTAAACAGACATTTCAAAATGTTTAGAAACGTGGTGCAAAATAGTGTTTAGAAAAGTTTTTAATTTCTAAGCACTGTTTTTGCAGTAATGCTTTCGTCATTTTGCTCTAATTTCCTTTCAAATCGTCCAAATTATTGCGAAAAAAGTTTTACGTAGCTAAGAAACTGTTTTACCATGTAGTTATATCACGCTTTCTTTAAAGTGCCTTTTACTTTAAAAAAAACTTGAATGTTGCACTTTTTGGCACACTCTTTAGTAAGATTTGTAATTAATAAGGACATTGAGTGTATCATTATTACCATTGTAATTGTGTTTTGGACATTCCAAATTCTTGAACCAATAAATCGGATAAATCTTGTAATAAATCAAAGTGGTTATATATAAAATACAGATCATTTGTGCACAAGGCTCATTACGTCGACTGAATGCAGGACCAACGTAAGTGACATTGTCGAAATTTATTTTTTTGTGAATTTGAAAGAGGAGGTATTCGCGCATAATTTAAAATAATAAACGTTTTAATTAGAAAAAGAAGATAACGTATGTGCAATGCGCTTTTTTTCTGCTTAATGCAAGACAAACGTAAGTGTTACTTACGTTTGCTTTGTGTCATTGTTTTCTTGTTTCAGTGCAAGACCAACGTAAGTGGCACTTACGTTGGTCTTGCATTAAACATTTGGCCCATTTTCACGACCAACGTAATTGCTACACTTAGGTCTGTCTTGCACTGGAAAGGGACAAGATGTTTTAATGCCATCAAATGTTTAATGGTCTTGCATTAACAAGAAAATACTGATTTCACTAAACATTCTCTTCTTTTGTAAATAATATTTAATTACGTTAATCAAGGAGAAATTATTTGATTTATATCATACAAAATACATTTTGTATTTTATTACTTGCTATAGTTATGGACACAACACCTATAGACATGAAAGAAGCCAATAGAAATACAAAAATGTTCTTCCTGTAAAATTAGTCAAAATGCACTTACGTTGGTCTTGCATTCAGCCGACGACTTGTTGTGTTTAAAGGGTATTTCTGAGAGTCCACGAGATGCCATAACAGGTTATTTGGTCATATCACATTCCTTGTTAATTGGTAAAAAATTTTGATTTTGATTTTAGGAAAACCTAAAAAATAAGTTGTGGACATTGAACAGTGCTAAAACACAATTGGTTGATTGCATGTATTGGTTATACACCACTAACTATTTACCGTAAAGCCCATGATATACTTTGATTACAAGGTTTTTTTAACTAAGTCCCTCCTTAACAGAGAAGCTGAAAAATGTTGAAGAATTGAAGATGAGACTGAGTGAACTTCACATTGTTGGCATACATCAGGATATACAACGGTCAAAGGTCAAATGAATGTGCCTTTTGGAAAGAAGTTTATAGATAATTTTTTGCTAAATTATTTTGGGATAACATATTTTGTTATCCAAATTATTTTGGGAACAACTCTTTTTAAATATTTCCAAGTTATTTTGGGACCTAATAGTAAATGCAGTGTATTCTTAGCGTAACGAAAACTGACCATGTCCCTCTCCGTGGGAATATGGTCTTTTTCTGTACATGTCATTAAAGTCATTAAATTATTAAACTTCTCACGAAAACTTAAAAATTTAGTAACATTAGCACGCTCTTCATCTGAAAATTGCCTAGTTAGTCTGACTTTATTTATCCAAGGAGACATAAAGATCTCGTCAGGTATTTAGATATCAGCAAAATTCACACACAATTTGGAATTTGTCGGAGATTAGTGTAATAGGAAAGTAAGCTGAAATGTCAGAGGTATTATCAGTAAGCAGTAGTGGGCTATTTGCCTTGATATTGTGCTGAATGATTTTGTTTCTCAGGGAGATAAATCTCACGACAAAATTGTATTTCCTTGCTTCAAATTAACGACGTCCTTTTGCTGAAAGGGAACGTCAAACTGCGTTATCATGGCGGTCTAAATACATTTAAATCTTTTTTGGGGAAAAGTTCTTTGTAGTTTTAACGTTATCGTTATATTTCAACAAGTAGCCGTATGATAAATTCTCCCCGTTGTTTATCAAGCTGGAATAATTTGATACAATAAATCATGTTTTAAATGTTCTCCGGTATTAAGAGGAAGTGTGGTGTGTTTTTGTAGTGGGAACTTTCGGAAAAGGTTGCAAGAGGTATGTTATGATAATAAGACAGATTGCTACAATACCACTTATACCAGTATCATAACCGCTAAACATACCAGAACACACTCTCAGTTATGTAAATCATTACCTAAACAATTACATAACACGATCTCATTCATTTTTATCAATTTTTAAGGATGTGCAAAATCATTAAAAACGGGTAGACAGTCTAAATAGAACAAAGCTCTTACTCGACCATTTTTTGTACATAAAAGATTTGGAAAGAAAATGGAAAAGATTATATCCACTGAGGGTTAAGGCTTAACCAGATTTATAGATCATCATCATCATCATCATCATCATCATCATCATCATCATCATCATCATCATCATCATCCTCATCCTTCTCATCCTTCTCCCTCCTCCTCCTTCTCCTCCTCCTTCTCTCCTTCTCCCTCCTCCTCCTTCTCTCCTTCTCCTCCTCCTCTTCCTCCTCCTTCTCCTCCTTCTCCTCCTCTTCCTACTCCTTCTCCTCCTCTTCCTCCTCCTTATCCTCCTTATCGTTCTTTGCCAAACGTCTTTACCCCGCATTGCTGTTTCGACTTCATTCAAAGTAAAGCCGGTGTCTCTACATATCATATCAGGGTAGGTTAGTGGTTTGCTACCTCTACTTGGACAAGGAATTCTTTACAGAAGGTCCGATATAACCTGGTCCTTAGCACTGGACAGCGAACTGTGCTCTCGAACAGCGAACTGTGCCTCGAGATATAGGAGGTATATCACCATAGATCTGATGTTCCCATCAGATGTTTTCGATTCCATGTTTCCATGTTTCTGTACATTACAGTAAGATGCTTTCCACACAGGCCCTGAAGAAAGCAATCTTAGTTGCTCTGGTGACATCAGACTTTCGATATGATATCAAGCTTATTACAGTCACTCCATGTTTGTCCTTTCCTTGTCAAGCAGTCTTTCTGCTATCAAGAACATAGGACCCAAGACATTTTAAGTCTTCTACTTCATCCTTGATAGTTGTGCCATTTATAGGAGGATGATCTACCTCTTCATTGAAAACAATGCATTCTGTCTTCTTTACATTCAGCATTAGTCCCCACTTTAGCGGCTGACTCTCCAAATGCAGTGAGTAGATCTTGGGCAGTTATCATCGGTTCTGCAGTCAATGCAACATCGTCACTCGCGTCAGCATGGTCTGGGTCGGTCTGGTGCTTTTGATTTTGACGCCCAGATCTTCCGCCATTTGTGAGACTCTTATCATTCATGGTGTCTGCTAACTGGCGATGCTGGCCTAATGCATAGTCGACCACAATAACGAAAAGGAAAGGAGAAAATTTGTCACCTTGAAGAATTGCTGCCGTTATACTCCTCGGTGAGACCATCCATGCTCTGCACAAAACTTGTTGGATTGTCGTACATTATAGCACGGCTCTTCCTATATCATCAAATAATACCATAAGTTAAGAACATTGCGCATCATTACATTCCGATTTACACTATCAATGGCCTTTGAGAAACCTTTGAGAAGATTATATATGCTGTTCTCTCTAGGGTAGATTTGTTCCTACGGAATCCATTTTGGTTCCTTCGAAGAATGGCCTATACATTGAGTTATACGATTAAGAGGAATCAGTTGTAGACCTTTCCGTCAAGAACAGATAGGTAGATGCCTCTCAGTGTAGTTTCCAGACTGCTGGAGATCGCCTTTCTTTGGGAGAGGAATGATGCACGAGATGCAAAATGCCCTTGCTTTCTTACCCATTAGAGTTTCATTGCAGAACTCCAGGAGTTGCTCCTGGAAAAGCTCATGCTTCAATACGAAAGCCGGGATGACGTCAGGTCCAGGTATTCTTTCTATTATTTTTATATCAGTTTTATACATTAAAGCGAATCTTTCAGTCAATAATTTATGGCGCACAATAAAAATGATACTATCAAAATCTGAGTGATGTGATTGTTCTTGAAAATTAAAAGACCATTGTGTACATATATACAGTTATAGCGCCCTCTAAATGCTCATTCGCTAAAGAGGTCTGTGTAAACTACGTTTTTAAAGAAAAGTCATGTTTGTCCGAAATTAAATTTCGCATAACTTGCACAAGATGTAACTAGTGGAATAACTCGAAAGAGATGCACGTTGCATCGGTCTACAGAAAAGTAAAAAAAAAAAAAAGAGACTAGTGGAATAAATAATTCAAATTAGTTGTCAAAACTGTACTGTGTCGCCATTGGTATTTTGTTTTTTATCTGGTTTTGCCATAAAAAATGAGACTTTAAACAACTGTGACATAGCAACAATCCGGTAATGATAACTAACGCAATGAATGCATGCACTGATGGATGGAACTGTCTCGTCCTCCCAACAATGGTCAGGAAATAACGGCACAAAACCTACTTTTAATGGGTGACAATAATTATTGTTTAATTCGAACAAGAGGGGAAGGTTTATCTCTGAAATAGTGCGGTAAGTAGGGGATAATATTTTGAATTACGACAAAAGGATCAAATTTGACACATTATACCAAACGAATTTACGCTCTGCACTAACATATCTATATTACTTTGATTGTTTTTCATCATTTTAATGAATTGTTACTTATTCACCTTACTACTTTGAAGAAAGTCCCTGAATCACATTACATCCAACTTACTTGAGGCTCTAAAGCCAGAGTGGAAGCAGCTAAAGTAGCTCTTGATGAAACATATGCAGATGAGCTTGAAGAATATTTCAAGACAGGGCTTATGCTTTTCAAATTCGCGCTCAATCAGTATGATGAGGCTATTGAATGCTATAGACCAGTTAACATCCTACGTCACTTCTTTTGTTGCCTGCGAATCCATGCCTGCGAATCGTTATGGCCCATAGTATTAAAACTCTAACAGATACAATTGCCCAGTGTGTAACAGTCAGGCCGACCTATTTCAAGATACCATGCCCTAACATGTTTACAAACATTGCTGTTAACTGGTCTATAGCTGTATGGACATATTTTTCGCACCTCTAACATGTCAGTAGACCAGGTACTAACTTGTGTTTGTAAACATTGATCATTTATAATCTATAATTTGCTATGGTTTCTGGTGTTACACAATTCGTCATTTCAGTATAACAAGGTACTAACCGACATTTTGCTAAAATGATACAGACTTTGCTATGCTTTCTGCTTTCTTTGACATCTAAATTTCGTCACTTCCGGTAAACTTTCCTATGTGTTTTTTTGTTTGTTTGTTTGTTTTCTGGATTTCAAAGGCAAATATCATAAAAAATGACCAAAAGGTTAATGAGAACTTTGTAATGTTGTGATATCAGTCATTTTGCATCAAATCCACGTGAATTTCATTCTATCAAAATCAAATTTGTAAAAAATAGAAATTCCATATCAAAAATCATACATGCTAGCATACATTTGTTTGTCCGATTTGTATATGTGTTGTTAGTTCGTTATTTTCATTATTATTGTTGTTGTTATTGATTATGATGTTGTTATTGTTTCTCTTGTCTCCAAACATGTTCATTCAAAGTAACGTACATTATACGCATTGTTCACTCAATACAGAAAACAATGTCATGTTGAAAGGGTACTTAACTCAAGCTCTCTTCAGCATGGTCAACACCATGTGTTTCATTGAAGCCTTTGTGAAGATAGTTGTTGGTGTAAAGAGATATGTTATGTAGGTCGTCTACCTTTTCATCAGTCTCTCACTTGAATCAACAACACGACACTTTTAAGTCTGTGGTAGGTATCCCCAAATTCTCTTTGCGACAACCTCTGCACGAGGCTGCATAGTCTGTAGCGTGCTATAAGCAGTTGGCATTTTACATTTCGTGACAAATGTGTAAGGATTGAAATTAAGAAGTTCCCTACAACACTCTTTTTTATGTCTGCCCTTTAATGGAACTTTTGTTCTTTCCACGCTATCAACTGTTTCTTGGTTGAAAGGAAAAACATTTTCTTATACTCAGTAACGTCTTCGCAGTTTTTGGAAGAATAATTTCTCGTTCTTATAAGAACTTCTAGATGATCCACTGCAGGTTAAAAGCCGCTCAGTCTGTAAAATAATTGCTGCTTTCATATTATTGGACGAATATTTTAAAGAACTTTTTTCAGATGAAGAACAATTAGAATGATGTTATCGTTTAGATTTTTAAGAGGAGAATTTATTTAATAAAAAGAAGAAATATTAAATGCAAAGCTAGGCTTCCTTGAATCCACAGTAAAGATAAATTCGAAGTATATAATTAACATAATAATTGTCTGAAAGTAATTTAGCAATCTTGTGGTATTAGGTAATTAGTAAGTAACTAGAGAAACTATTTTAAAAGTAAAATCAGTTCAATAATTCGTCTAATTCTCAACTCCAAAATGGATCTACCATCTAGAAACAACAGGAACCCGGCGGTAGTAGATTCCTAATTCCAGGAAAAATCCAAGGGACTTCTATTTGAAGCCTATGACAAAAAAATCAGGTAAAACCCCCATGTTTCGTAAAATCACGAACATTAAAATGTACGTGCTGTAATGCATTCGAATGATGCAGCACACACTTCTGTTTAAAAAGATAATGTATTAAAGAGACGCCAGGACATTTTCAGAAAGAAGCGCCGCCATTTTTGTCAAACCCATGTTTTTGCATATTTAGAATGCTTAACAAATGCATTAAGTCACACCTGAATTGAATAAGCCTAATACGCCGTCTTGATAGATGGCGATTTAGTAGTGCACGACAGAAAATCCATGCGTGTTATTTTAACATGTTCAAAAAGGCTGCACTGTTAAAAATAATCATAACAAACGTCGTTTTGACAATAGTTAAAATGACTTTTTTACAGTTATTTGCACGTTTCGAGTCCCAGCTGCCAGTTAGAGAGACACTGGCACATTTGAAAAATAGTGCGCCCTCAAGATTGTTCAAAATCGATATTTTTGCATGGTTGTAAAGCTTTTATATACATTAGCCCTCACCTGAAATGATTAAGACCAAATAAGCGTCCTTATGGGTAAACGGAACGATTTTATAATTAATGTCGCCGGCGACATTAATTCAGCAGACGACGGAAATGGCGTTTAACACAAGAAAACGCACGCCGTATGCATGTTTCCCACGGCATGCACCGTGTTTGACCTTTCTGTGACCTTTGTGGTTTTAATATCAATTAGTACGAGTCCATGATATTCATGTAATATACACACATTTGTTGATTAAGTCATGGAAAACTTAAAAGTTAGCCTACAAATTACATGGATGGCTTTAACCTCTTATTAACGTCCCTATCTGTTTTTGAGTATGTTATTTTTATGTGTAAAATGTATCTCTATCCTTACAATGGCCTAGACTACCATTTTAGAGCAAACTGAAGAAATTTCATATTTTGTGAAAATGTGCCAATGCTGATTTAAAAAGACGTTTTAACGGTCATTTTAACAGTGTGATTACGATACCAGACAAGTCCAAAACTTAGTTTTTGGTTTTCTTTTGTACTAATAAACCTTCGACGTGTTCTACAACCGATCATGTGCAAATTAAGAGTAATTTGTACCTTCAAAAACTCTTCCCGTGTCCCTTTACCCAATAACATTCAGCCAAATGTTTCAATTACTCCTCAAACTAGAAAAATGTTATGAGATATTGTGCATCAAAGATGTGCCATCGGCACATTATGATATAATCAGGTTTACAATAATGGCATTATATTTATTGCACCAACAAATCGACAATAAAAAAACAACAAAAACAATTTCGGAGAATGACTGAAACCGAGTTTCTTGTAATTGTCTCTCTAAAACTGAAAGAAAAAACACCCTTCGTGCTCTTTGGAGTTATCACATGAATCTCAGACTAAGAGCACCCAGCTGCCACCACGAAAACTTTCATCAAGAGCCCACGAGACAAAATGGGGGCTTTTGGGTAATCGCCCCTTGTCCTGTCTCTCTCTCTCGGGATCTCATAGTGCTAAATTCTTGTACCGGAGGACTTGTACGGAATGCCATTGAAGAAGAAATGATTAACAGACGAGAAGCAACTTCGTCCCATTATGAAGTAATTCACGTTCTTAGGTGGACCGTGTCAGAAGGATGATGTGTACAAATGAAAGATGGCCGCTGTAGGCATCATTTTCTATAGTCAAATTTACTGGCTACAAAACATAAACATGTTGTGGATACGCTTATTTTTGTAATAGGCCCCTACATATCTTAATGTCATGGAAATAGAGAAACAGTTAGCCTATTGCAATATCGCAGTAAATACCTCTGCAGAAAACCAGAATGGTTGAAGTCAACCTCAAAAGTTTCGCTTTAGAGATTGGCACCTCTGGAAGTCATTGACTTTGATGTGTTTTTTAAGCACTGAAAAAAGGTTTATAGCATAGTTTTCTTTAAGATTTTGTTAAAATATGCTTATCTCTTTAAACTAAAATTGAGATGGTCGTATCTCTTCTAAAAGTGTTGACTTCTCATACTTAAATCGCCCGAGCCTAGATCAAATATCGGGCGAGTCGAAGACAAGCCTGATATTTTCTTGGCGAGGGCGATATTTTCTGTCATCAACCGAAAAAGTCATCCAATATTAATATTATTATTATTATGCAAGAAGAAACTGACTTGACGAAAATAGTTTGAAAATGGCTTCAAAACTAAAAAAGGAGAGTATTTGCTTGACACGTAATATTTTTGCATATTGTGCAGTGTTGGGCGGTACGCGCTACTCGCACTGCAGTATTGCACACCAGATGCATAATAATACATTATATCCAACAGACAAGTGATATGATAAATAATATCTGCAAAGAGCATACGAACAAGTTGTAGTTATTCTTACCCCCAAAAAATGCCATCGAATTTAAACCTTCACTTCCTGACTTGAGATAAAACACATTTGCGCTGGTGTGTAATGGAGATCAAATTTATTTTCCTTTTCATTTGATACCATAAAAAATGATCATAACTTTCCTTTAACATATAACATGATTAAGAATTACCTAGAATTAGTGATTCTATGAATTTCAACAAAAGATATCCGCTCGTAATTTACATCTAAACACACCATTCGTGACAAAATCCATCCCAAATCCTCAGTACTTTTAATTGTTAAAGTAATCGCATAAAATCCATTTCCTTTGTTTTTATTTCCGATTTCATTTCATTATACTTAAATATAAACATTTGCACTTCGCTACAACCACCATTGATCAGTTGATAAAAAAGCAGACCTTGAGACCCAAAATCCCAGGTTTGGTGGAGTATAAGTGGTGGGGTCGAGGCTGCGTATCTGTAATCAAGTAAACATTACATAATACTTAGCTCAATTTTACCTATTTATTGTGAGGTTCTATAAGTATATGTATTTTTCTGTGCGCAGAGTAAATGTATGTACTACACTAAAACCACCAATGACGTCAAAGGTCCGAATGTACTTTTAGTGGAGATGCAAGTAATCAAATCTTAACACGTGTTTAACATTTACACTCAATTCCAAATGAAAGTCCTGTCTCGATCATTATCTTCTCAATCGACAATGCCCCTTCATATTTTTGTCACCTATCTAAGCCTGTTTCTTTCACATTTTTTCAGGTACTTGGTTAGTAATTTGGGTCAGTTCTTGGGTAATTGTAATGCTATTGTACAAACAGTTTTGAATCAGATAAAGTGAGTTGAGAAGATGGGAATAGCAGCAGCAGTAAAAGTGGCGGGTAGTAGTAGTAGTAGTAGTAGTAGTAGTAGTAGTAGTAGTAGTAGTAGTTTTTTTTTTTTTTTTTTTTAGTAGCAGTAGCAGCAGCAGCAGCAGCAGCAGCAGCAGCAGCAGCAGCAGTAGCAGCAGTAGCAGCAGTAGCAGCAGTAGCAGCAGTAGCAGCAGTAGCAGCAGTAGTAGCAGTAGTAGCAGTAGTAGTAGTAGTAGTAGTAGTAGTAGTAGTAGTAGTAGTAGCAGCAGTAATAGCAGTAGCAGTAGTAGTAGTAGCAGCAGTTGTAGTGGTGGTGGTATTAGTAGTAGGAGGGAGGGAAGGAGAAGGACGGGGGAGGAGGAGGACGAGGAACAGTGGAACGAAGACGAGAAGAGTGAGAAGGAGATAACAAGAATATAAAGAACATTAAAAAGAAAAAACAAGCAGTTACAATACTTTTCTTTGTTGTTTTTCTTACATTTATCCATTCGGGTTTTTTATTAGATGAAGTTTTATGATTGACATTAAAATATTTCCCTTGAGTCCTAAGAATTCAATATATTCAGCATAATTATTAATCACACATGATTAAATCCATTAACCCGCATAGCTATATCTAATTGGATACTTTTTGTATATTTTAATTCATGCTCGGTTTTGTACTTTTTGACAATTTATTTCATCTTTGTACATTGAGTAGGGGTTAATTTTGTTTGCTCATCTGTACTATAATTACATAATTACATATTGGAAAAGCGAACTGTTCAAGGTCAACTGCAAAATAAAATAACTTTTTTGTAGTTAATTCACATTTTTCATCCTATAAAAAAGCACACTAAATATGTTAAACAAGATATCAGTCTCTGTGGGGTTTAAAAACTTTTCTATTACGAGATTGACAATTAGCTCGATGTATAACTCGTGAAGTAAAGACGATTTATTTATAAACAAGGTTTCCTTCATATGTTTAGAGTGAATATTCATCGTATGAGTAAAACTGGAATCTATTGATATTTCAGCAAATTGAATGGGATAAATCTTACTGGGATTTCGTGCGTCGGTTGAGTTTCACTTTCCACCGGGTTGCTTTCTTGTTTGAAACAATCATCTTAGTAGCTCAATAATTAGTTTTAAAAGTACTTTATCTTAACTTTACAATCTGAGGCTACAACAAGCATACAATCATGTAAATGTTAAGAACATCAGTACTTCGGTAGCTTTGTGCGCACTCTTGCGTGACAATATCTCTGGAGGGAGGTATTGTTGCATAACATCTAACAGCTGCCAATTAGCAAATGTTGTCCGTGACATAGGATGCATTCGCTGATGTTTCGATGACAAAAAAATGCTCAGGAAACGCTGGGATAATACTTCTTTTTACATGCCTTACGACCTGATGTTTCCAATTTCGAGCAATTGTGTACAACTTTTTGACACCCAAACTGTATAATAGTTTGTTGACGGTTTTCTACACTTTGGGCCTGCGGGGTGTTCACCCCAGCCCATCATCGCCCCATCGAATGGGTGGTGGAAACAAGACTTTGGAATCCTGGCTCGCGGGCAGTAATGCAACCAGCATAGAATCATGATACGGATGGATACACGTACAACCTCATGACATGGCCAAGAGAAAAACATCCAAGTACAGTGACTCCTAGTGAAGGAGGAGGTGAACATCACGATGGTATCAATAATGGTACCAAATATTGAGGTCATTAGGATAAGTTCTTGCTTGAAATCTTGTCGATTTGGGGAGGTCTCTATCGTAAGAAGTCCCAAGCTCACTTTCTCAAATCGAAAGTTGCAGCTAGTGTGCCTTGGCAATATATTTCTCTTGGCAAAGCTTAGCGTAGGTTAGTGAAATCATTGTATGGCTTTTGTTATTATTATAAGGCAATCACTATCTAAGCCAGTGGAGAATGAGGAAACTAAGGGAAATGCTATTTTTAACCAGTCCTCCGCAGCATCAGTTTGTTTGTATGAGGTGAATAATCAGAACTTTTGAAACATAATTAAGGGGAATTCCATTTATTCAGGACCGCAATCTTAATCAAGCTATTGCTTCTGAATACTATTTCACTAAGAATTTTTGAATTTATACTTAAAAAATCCTGATTTTGTTAAGTCTGTCGAACTTTCTATATGTAAATATCTGCAAATGATCAAATGTGTGATACCAAGCTTCAGTAATTAGTGTTGTTACAGTTTTGCATTCATCATATTCAAACGGCATTACGATATTTTATGCGGCTTGGAAGCTTGAACATTTAAAGTGAACCTATAGGTGATTTTAAAACTGGCACCCGGGAATAGAGTTTGATACTGACCTTTCTCGTTACCAGGGATCAAATGAGTGGATGTACACAATCCGTGTGCTTAGCGTGGTACACGTCTTCATATGGGCATTGTGTTATTCTGCTGGTCACTGCTACTATGACCTGAATTCACTGTCATGACTTGCCTCGTGGCCTGATATTTATTTTAATTAGTGCGAGGGGTGGATCAGTGAGATCGCGTGAAAAAGCATGTTTAAGAAAACCAGATTTGATATCTGTTATATTTACGAGGGGTGGATCAGTGAGATCGCGTGAAAAAGCATGTTTAAAGAAACAGATGTCTCAGACATTGTGCAATATTTGATATTCCCAATTGACAAGAGGTTAGCAAATATTTTTCTTCACATAAATATATCTTGATCAATATGACAATATACTTTTATTTGGGGCTTGGGTGTTCGAATATTTAAAGGCCTACAAGTGGTACCTGACATATGAGATAATGTGATAGTGTCCGTTACCAAGCTCATTAATATACAAGATTCATTAACGAATGTTGAAAAAATAGCTGGAATTGTGTAAAATAGTAGCATGCGTAGAATTATGGAGTATATTTGACACTGTAATAAATCTTTTCGTTTTGCACTGGTTTGAAAGTTCAAAAACAGAGTCGTTACCGTGGAAATGCCATTCTTCCAACCTCGGATGACTATTGACTTTTCTTGAGGAACATTATAGTGAAATTAACTCTATGTACACTTTTCTGCAAAATAGCTCATAATGTATCTCAAGTTTACCCACTAAGGTCTCCCATCTCTCTTACTGTATCTCTGATTGCCTCATTACATGTACTCTAAAATAATATAACAACCAATCAAAATACACTTTTTGTATGATCCGTATTCCGTATGCACCTTTAACTGTTCTTACCGGGTCTCTGATTGGCTAATTCATAGAGCCATGTGACCAGTAGCGTATCCAGGTGGGGGAAAAGGGGGAAGGGGCAGAGTGACCTCCCCTCTGAAAAAAATCTTGAGGGGAAATCGGGAAATAAAACACGGATATTTAAATCGGCCCCTTTTCAGATTCTTTTGACCTGCGACCGGGAAATTTGTGCTTGTGATCGGGACATTTGTTGCACCTACCGGGAAATTACCCCCTCGGAACCACCGGGCTGGCTACGCGCCTGCATGTGACTTACCCATTGTCCATAGGATTGGATTAACCACTAAAACTATAGGTGACAAAAGGGTTCACTCCCAGTTCCGTGGACCCCCACCCCCTACTGACACCAAGAAAATTATACCAAATATAAGGTAACACAGCAATAAATAATGTAATTATTATTTGGATTGTAAATTAGGGGCAAATCAAAATACGAAAAATGGAGCAAAAAATCAAAATGCTAATTGCCTTCACTGTAAATTCAGTGTTTAGAAGTTGAGACGAGATATAGGCAGTTAGTGTTTAGCATTTAAATGCCTGATATCTTTAAATTCTAAGAATGTGCTTCGAAATTAAGCACTTAGAAAATTTATGGTATTTAAATGGTGTTTAAATGCTAAACATTTAACTTTCTAAACACGAATCTTGTCTCAATTTTCTAAACACTTTTAGAGTGTTGTAATTACATCATACACTTTGAAAACTAATTTTATGTTGATATCAATATAGAAGACCTGTATTACATATAACACAAAACTTTCATTTTAAGTTGTTGCCTGCTCTTTAATGTTACTATACTCCATTTCACTACCTCCGTGCAGTGGCGTCAGCGCGTGATTTGATTGTCGCACCAGTAAACGGCGCGCGCTGGCTTAAAACAACACGCGAGAACAAAGACGGCATATCTTGACGCGTGCGTAAAGGCTGCCTCAAGGCTATGACATCACTGCACGGAGGTAGAGAAATAGACTATAGTTCATTTCTCTACCTCCGCGCAGTGATGTCATAATACGCAGCTTTTACGCATGCGTCAAGATATTCCGTCTTTGTAAAAACGCCACGCTTTAACACTTAACTGCATAAGGGGGGTTCCTAGAGGCCCATTTTTTTTCGGTCGGCGGTTTTTAACGCTGCAATGTATTTGGTTTATATTTTTGTATTTGTCTAACTTTTAGTTGCGCTTGCATTGGTGCAAAAAATGCAAATCCATCGCGTTGTTTTTTGCGTTGATTAGCATGGGTCCCTAGGAGCCCCCCCCCTTATGCACTAACGGAAGTGCCCATGACAAAAATTAAAAATCTTAATAGAGTTACTGTGATTCTGATTTTCATAATGCATACACCTTGTGACATAAACAAAGTAAATAATTAATCAAGAAATTCTTGGAAAGTATAGTAGGCCATTGGTGTCATAATATTTTATATACATCGTATAGCGGTTTACTGTAGGAACCTATGGTAAATTATACAAGTAAACATAAAAAACATAAAATGGCACGAGACATTTCTATTTGTGCTTAATATGTTAAATATAGTTCATCCTTCACCAATTAAAGCAATCAGCAAAAGTCTACATTTTGGTATCAATAGAAAGAGAAGGACCATAGCTATGGTACCAAAATCAAGTCCTGTGACGTTCCTGTGTTGTGCTAGGCATGTTGGTACTTCTCTCCCGAAAGGGGGTGGGGCGGTTGCCACCCCCCCCCCCCATCACTTTGGGATCACCCTGTATCTTACCCATACCCCGGTGGATGTTTGTTTTGAAAAGGAGCAGAAAATGTCAATTGACAATTACATTATATATTTTGGCACCAAAAAGGGAGTTTTAGCAAGCCGAGGAAAAAACCTGAAGGGGGTGGTAACCACCACCCCCTCCCCCTTCGATAGACGAGGGTTAATACCCACTGGTCACTTAAGTGCTAAGCCTAACCCTATAGAATTTTTTAACATTTCAAAATCTTCATTTTTACGGTGGTTTGGGTCCTCCTTACACTAAATACACTAAAGGTTGGCACAAAATGTGTTCAGAAGTGTTTACATCCTAAACCTCGTGCCTATCACAGACCAACCTGTTTACAATATGGAAAGGACGGGCAAGTATTCCGCAAACAAATGGAAGTGTTTGGAAAAAACCAAACCTGTTATAAAATTGGGCAAAACTTGTATTGGTTAGGTGTATAGAATCTGAACACACAGTTTATTGTTTCTGTGCAGCTACACGAGTTGAAGATACTCTGCATGTCATGCAGTGTGGAGTTTCTCTGTGTTCCTGATGCAAATAGAACAAAATGGTATTGACCCCGATGACGATATAGAACATTAAAATACGTCACATCGATACGTCATGTAGCCGTCTGTCTTGCAAACATCCAGAAAATGGTAGAAACAATACCCCTATTAAAATGGGGAATCGTCCCTTATCATTACACAATGCAATAGAGAGTAAGGAACGGATGGGGCAACGACATTTGGTCTGGCCTGTTGAGGACACTTCCTGTCAACTGCCCGTCACTCAACGTGTGGCTAAAAGGAGAGGTGCATGGCCTCCCCGTTTCCGTCCTCCAATAAAATGTCGGTATAAATCCTAGTGCTTTTAACAAGAGCACAGCTCCTTACGCCTCTGAAGATGTCAGGAATGTAGCACGACAACCCATGTTTATTTGTTAGAGCATTGACACCTATTTCATGTCATGTTTAACCCGATTGAAACGTACCGAATCGAGATCAAATCGGTACTTGCCATGTGCCAAATTATCATCGATTTGGAACTTGCTCAACCGATAGTGTAATGCGTTTTTTAAAAGTTCTCTGAAGCCATCTCAGCATTATTTATAACTATTATATTATAATACCTTTTTGTGTTTTTATTTTGCTTAATTTTGCTTCAATCTATATTTAAAGGTGCATCCAGAGATTCCAGACATCCATTTCTCTTAAAGGCTGACTCAGAGATTTTCGAATGTATTTTTATGTATTAATTAAAAATAGTCAACTAGAATTAAAGATAGTCACCTAAAATGTCCAATTCCAAAGTTTGAAATGAATCGGATTTTTCGTTTTGATGCAGTAAACATTTATGTATAGTATAACAGTGCCATAGGATACTGTGTATTACAAAAGAAATCGGATCCGGAATTTTATAACAAAGATGTAATTTTCTATATGAAAGACTTCGATTTGAGCTTATTTCACACAGTGATTAGTATAATGGAGAAGGATTATGTACATGCAAAAAAACACGATTTGTTTGAAAATTGAGGGCGCCCTCCTCTGGAAATCTCCGAGTCGTTCGCCTCGCGATACGCAGCAAATCTTAAATTATATTCACGTGGCACTGGGTTTCTAAGACATTGTTATTGACCTATAAGAAAAGACATTAAATACGTAACTTTGAGAATTTGGATTAAAAATCCAATTGACACTTACACATTCGATTTAATCGTATTGAAACAAGATCGATTTGGTCGTATGGTATCTAGATGTAACCTGATATAATCCACAAACCAATGCCAGCCATTATGAAAATTGTGTTACTGCCAGTGTCATCATTATTATCGGGCGAAAAACAATGTTTTTCGCCGGAAAAAAATGTTTATCACCAAGCAAGCCTGTTTTTCACTTGATCAACCTCGTTTTGTAAAAATAAGTTTATCAAAGCGAGAAACTTTGTTTATCGACTGAAACCGTGTTTATCAACTGAAACCGTGTTTATCGATCATACCGTGTTTATCGATAGACTGAGTTTGTCGAGGAGAGCACTGTTTTTCAAAAACAGTGTTTTTTACCTGATAAACCTTTTTACTTTTTATAAACTACGTTTATCAAACAAAAAAACATAGTTTATTACCCGATAAACCCCAGAAAACCGAATTTTTCGAAATTGAGTTTATCGAGAAACAATTTTTTTTCACCTGATAAACTTTGTTTTTCGATAAGCTACGTTTATCGCTCGATAAACATTGTTTTTTCGATAAACTTTGTTTAAGTGTTTTTCGATCGCTTAACTCGGTCTATCGGCGATAAACAGTGTTTAGGATTATTATACATCATGCTTGCCATAGCTGCTTCTTACTGCGGAATGGGTCTGCCTGGATCGGATAGCGCCAGAAATAGATGCTTGCTCATCCAATTTTCCGTACCATGCCAAATGCGACCAACTTTGTGCTCCCATATTGAAACAGACCCGAGGAGATTTTCTGAGAATACATATTTCTCGAAATTTACACTTGATTTTGTTGAAGTAAAACACCTATACCAGAAACGTTCCGAAGAATCGGACAAACAAGTTGACTGAAAGACAACCAAAACCAAATTTTGAACTTGTCCGCTGTCCTCATCGGCCCTATAGAGAGACATGCTTGAACTATCTGTCGTGTATGGCACGTGGAAAATACTAAATCATCATTTTATTCCATAAAGACGACGTTTTAGGCTTATTCTCTTCAGGTGTGATTTTTATAAATTGATATGTATTCGAAAATATGCGAAAAAACACGGTTTTGACAAAAAAAAATTGAGGACGCATTTTTCTTGAAATGTCCTGGTGTCTTTTTGATTACCCGCTTCTTGTCTATCGGATTTAAAGGTGCACTTCGTGATTCCAGCACCTTCTCTTTTATTCATTGTTCACTAGATATCCTTGAGAAAAGCTTATTCTCGAAATTTGAGTTCATCCCGATCTTGCGGTTTTCTGTTATGAACAATTGCTTGTTTCCCACGGTCCCATAGGCCACTGTACTGTAATTTCTGTCCTTTTACGGACAGAAAATACAAAATTGTAAATTTCTTACAGATACGACCGAATTTGCACGTAAGATTAGGTACACGTGGATTACTAAGGCTAACAGTTCAGATGATATAAGAATCTCAACTTTTAGGTAAGTCGGGGGGACGAGGCTGTGGATCACGAAATGCCCCTTTAAACTCTGAAAACACCAAAAGGGCCACTAAGATCATAAACGCCGTTTTCACCAAAATACCACTAACAGTACCAAATTGGATAAAGGTTCCAAAATTTACATCAGACATTTTAACATCCTAGTTATTTTGAAATGCACCGGTAATTCCGATCTGATAAAACCGATCTGTATCAAAAAGTTTTTTCCCTAACGTAACATCACAAAGTACCCAATTTGGTTTATAAGGCATCTCTATTGTGGAAGTAATCGGCGTTCCTAAAGTTTTGATAGTAACCGAACCAGTTCAAACTTGTACTTTCTTAAAGCCACGATCAGTATTTTTTTTCCAAATTCAAAATACCCATTTTGTCTCTTAAATTGCTAGTGTTAGGTCATATCAACACCTTATATTACTATTCTTTGAGAAAAACGGACACTAAAGCATTTACAGCGGTCTTGAAGATGCCACTTATGACTGTTTTGTTTACTAATAAAAGTCGGATCACAACTTCTGATACCGACTTTTATTAGTAAACATTGCATACAAATCTAATTTCTTGCCTAGCCACTTTCAGGGGTCTTTACTACAACCATTTCCAATACAACAGTGCAAAAAATGGACTTTGATGAAAAATAGGGGGCGCGATTTGTTTACATTTTGAAAAAAATGCTGATAGTGGCTTTAACCAATTAAATATTAATTGAACATTGAAACGTTGAATTAACATTGAAACGTTGAAGATCATTTGCTAGACCGCTCTTTTTTAAATACATAAAATACGGGACTTGTTTAGAAATTCTTATGATTTATATTATTATTTACATAAACATAAGGCAATGCATTACATCAACAAAGTGAAAGTATTACAGACTATTCGGAAATGCTTTAGTTATTCAAACGCCTGTACCATCCTTAATCTCACGAATATTGTCGGTACCTTTCCAGCTTCCAAGAAAATTCAGTTATCTGATAACAATGACATAAATGGGAAATTCCCTAACGCTTTTGTTTGGATGTACCTAATACATGTTAATCCTGTCAAATGACATTCATGTTTTAATGTTTTTTTTAAGGGAAAGTATTTGAACACGTAGTATGGACTTTGCCAATACGTAATTGAGAGCAAACTGCCGTGTGACAAGCGAGAAGTAACTTAAATTTTTGGCGAAATTTAGTTATTAATGGATTAAATTTTAGGTAAATTTATGCACTTTGACCCACGTTACAAGTCTGCAGCTTAATTAATTATTAACAAATAAAGGCAATTTAAGTCAATCTAAACGTCGTATTGGCCCCAAGCGACTTTAAAAGGTCCATGGCCCGATCGCTAATAGTCTTGCCCCCAGAACCTCAGATTTTACCAGAAGTGGTCAATATTTTGGTATCTTAAGAAAGTTACACTCTAAAAACTATTACTCACACTGTAAAAAAAAATACTGTAAATTTTACAGTAAAATCCTGGCAGCAATTCTGCCAACAAATTACCGTAAAATTTACAGTATACTGTAAAAATTAATGTAATCAAAACGCTTAAAATATATTTGGTGAGGTATTACAGAGATTGTGAATGTGTGGAGAATAAAAAAACACTGACGAACACCCTAACTTAGTAGGCCTATCCACAATTTTTTACATTGCATATACTGTAAATTTAGTTTGTTGTAAAATGTATTAAATCAAACTGTAAATATACAGTAAATTTGAATGAAAACCTGTAAAAGCTATATTTTTACGGATTTTTGTTGGCAGAATTGCTGCCAGGATTTTCCTGTAAAATTTACAGTATTTTTCCTTGTATATTTTATACTACTTAATGGTATAATTGAAAAATTCATAGTAGTGTATAATTATGTTGTTACTCATTAAATTTTGAATAAAGTCTTCACTTTTAGATTTTGTCATTATAGGCCAAAATTGAACATAAAAATTGCAATATTTTCCTGTATTTCCAAATTACAGCCAAATACTGTATTTTTAAAGCTTTTTTACAGTATTTTCCTGTAAATTGCACTGTAATTTTTTACAGTGCAGTAAAGCGTGTTGAGTAAAAAGTTGAGTCAAGATTTAATCAGCATGGAGTAAAACACACATTTCAGTTTTACTCTTCACCCGAGTAAAACTGTGAAATACATGTTGAGTAAAGCAGTTTTGAAATCTAACTCAACGTTGCGTGACAAAGTAGTTACGCAGTGACGGATCAGAAATTACACCGCGTTGATTCTGATCTTAACCCTCGTCTACCTGAGCCATTTTTGGTAACAAAACTCCCGGGGTGGTTACCACCCCCCTGTGATTTTCGTTACTGAACATCCGATTCCTGTGAATTTAGTACCAAAGGATAGCTTAGAGTTTCTTCTTTCCATTGGTACCAAAATAAGTACCAACATCCCTATTATGACGTCACTATGACGTCATATGCTGAGGAAAGTCCGAAAATACTGAATATAGGGTGGAAAATGTATATTTCGCAATTTTAGCGACTCCAAACAACACCATATTATAGCACTAAAATGCTCTCATTATATATAACTAATCATTTCCCGTCAAATAGAGTCAAAAACCGCATGAAATCTAATATTCCTAACCTTTTTGGCGAAAAATTGAATTTTCCCCCTCTGTGTTCTATGGAAATTGACAGTTTTGCTGACAAGCGAACTTTATGACGTCATTGAGACGTAATGCTAGGCATGTTGGTACTCATTTTGGTATCAATGGAAGGAGGAGGACCATAGCTATCTATTGGTACTAAAACCAAGTGTCTGCGATATTCCTGTGTTGTGCTAGGCATGTTGGTACTTCTCTCCCGAAGGGGGGTGGTTGCCACCCCACCCCCTATCCATCACTTTGGGATCACCCTGTATCTTACCTTTACCCCGGTGGATGTTTGTTTTTGGATGAAAAGGAGCGAAACATGTCAATTGACAATTACATTAAATAATTTGGAACCAAAAAATGGGGTTTTAGCAAGCCGGGGAAAAAACGTGAAGGGTGGGTGGAAACCACCCCCCCCCCTTCGGTAGACGAGGGTTAAGCAACGCTGACGACCCCAGACACGTGCAGCCCAAGAATTGCCGCGTACATATCAATGGGAGATGAAAAGCTGGGATGTCGCGGAAATGCTAGCCATTCTGATATTTTACACCAACAAGTTATAATCAGATAATAATAATTATTATTGTGGTGATGCAATGGATTTGTCATGATTGTGACGTTGGTGAGATTCCGGCGTAACTCTGGGCGTAACCGGCTTATGTCTACGGTGCCTGATATCAAGCTTATGAATTCGGCAACCTTCACCGAGTAACTTGATGCCTATTGCTCAGTAAACTTAGGTTGTACTGTATTTGTTATTTTCAATTAATCTGACAAATTTATGGCTTATAGTTTTACTGGTGCATGTACATCGGTACACGACCACACGACGTGCAGGTGCATCTACATATCATGATTTTGAACCAACAGGACTTCGAAGTGGTAAAGTAATGAAAATATGTCCTTGTAGATTTTGTGTTATTTTTTAAATACCACGAATACTAAAGTTAAGTAAATCTTCCTTGTATCCTTTTGATGTTTGAAAGAGTAGTTCTATTACAGAATCAAGTCAAAATATCTGGAAGTTTCGAGTGTCAGCTATTTTACTCAACCTGGTGAGCAACCTGTAACTTTCTGATGAAAAACATTTTGCTCTATACCCGCATCCAAAGTATTACTCAATGTCAATTGAGTAAAATTAATGCTCAACAGTTGGGCAAACAGTGCGCGCAACATCAGTTGAGTCAAAACATGTTACTCAACGGTTGAGCAAGGAATCTACTCGAATACAGTATAAAATATTACTCCTTGTGGGTTGAGTACAGTTTTATCACCCTGTTGAGTAAAAAAGGTCACAGCTCAACTGTTGAGTAAAGCGGAGTAAAATTTTCAACAAATGTTGAGTCAAATATTGACTCTTTTACTGAGTAAACTATTTACTAAAAGGAAGAGTAAAACTGCTGCTCAACCTTTGTTGAGTCAAGTTTACTCAACAAAAGAGCTGTGACTTTTTAACTACCATAAGGAGTAAAAAATTACGCAGGTTGAGTAAAAAAAAATTAGAGTGTACTAATATTCTCATTTACCTTGTGAAATTTCAGGTCTAAAAGATGTTTGGTATGATGTTATGCGTGAACCTGTGCTCCATAATTATGTTCGACCAATATTTTACTGAGTACTCTATGGGGATCACAAAATTTAACATTTTTCACCACATCATATTTTTAGCTCTCACATCAAACGCATTAAAATTACTGGCGCGAAACTTTACAGATGTGGTTTTTGGGTCAAAGTAACCAATAGACGAAAACAGGCCATTCCCCTTTAAGAACGTAGTCAATGGAAGATCCAGGTGGGCAAATTGCCGGGGGACATAATCTCACATATTGTCTACAAGACATGCTCTCTCACGTAAAAGGTGATAGAAAATAATTACAAGTTGAGTTCTGTACTTGATAAGTTTTCCAAATTATAAATAAGATTGCCTTTTTGAGTCTAGATGTCATATACAGTAAGTGTATTTAATTGCGCAAATAAAGGCGAATAATAAGCATACATTGAGAAATTGTGCACAATCAAATAATCTTCTATTGCTTAACATGAACGAATTTAGGTTACCTTGAATCTGTTGATCAGCCCAATTAAGTTACAATATCGAAAGTGTGGTAAAAAACTCAAATAAAGTGAAAACAATGTCGTTAGTGGAAGAGTGGGTATGTTTAAGTCTATACAAAATATCAGTGTATTTGAAAGAAGATTAGTTATATGGATCATGGATGTTATGCTGACACCAGGTCAATAATTCATCAAGAATTAATGTTAACTTTTGAAATAATATCAATCATAATTTGGCATTACGGTATGATAACGATGTGTGTATGTTTTTGAAAATCATATAAGTTGTTTTATTAACGTTGAGGGATAACTTATTGACCTTTAACCAGGAATACATTTTTGTGAGCTCACTTATTTGAAAAATGAATGAGTTGAGTGAGAATTCTTTGTGTAATTCAAGAAGATTTGGTATCATCGGCCTAAATAATAAAGGATCAGCATTGGTGAGTCATACAATGTCATTCATAAATATAAAAACAAATAACAAGGACCTAAAATTGAGCCTTGAGGTACGCCGTAAACAATATTTCAATGATCAGATTGACGTTGATTATATAAAACAAATTGGAATCTGTTATTGAGGTAGCTCTTGAACCACCCGAAGGCATTCCCTCGAACACCATAGTGAGCCAGTTTCATAAAACGTGATTAATTGTATCGAACGCCTTCGAGAGGTCCAGAAAGATGCCAAGTATATGTTTTTTATTGTCAATATCCGTCACAAATTTGTGGGCATGTTACTCACAGTTCCTTGAGCCGCACCTATTGGGCCAGCTATATACAATTCCGGTCCGGATAAGATTGTGATGAAATCATTTCAAAAAATTCAGATACTCGTTAAGAATAATGTTGAAAATACAAAGTTACACATGCAAAAAATATCTGGGAATCTTTTTAAGGTGGTGACCCGATCAGGGTCGAATTTTTTATATTTGATGTTTCTCCCTCACAAGCATATCACTAAAACATTATGATTACAAAATTGAGTTAAATCGGTCAGCCTTTGGATAGTAGAAGCAAAACTGTCAACTAAATTGTCCAATAGGGGAGTATGTGTTAATTACTGTGGTCGACCTCGTTTGGAGATGTTTTTGTTCATAACATTAAAATGAAACATTCTTGGGCTAAATTTCAATAGTGTAATGAGAACTTATAAACTTTCTTCTGATATCAAAATCTCAATTTTGTTGAACATATTGGAGCAAAGTGGGGCTGTCCATCGAGACACCACCCTCCTTTAGTCCCTTTAATGATTTTCTTCAAACTGTGAAATTTATCAAAATGTTGCTATTTTATCCTTTCTAAAAATGTATACTTTTATGCCCAAGTCCAAATAACTGTCCCTTTCGACAAATGTATATTTGCCAAAGACCAAATAACTAGGTAAAACAATCACTTCAACTCTATATAATACACCTGGTTATTCTTTGGTAAGGCGCTATATAGATGCTAATTGTCACTATAGCGCTATATTAGGTAGTAGGTACGTTCCCTCTTCTTTCCTCCGGATATACTCTTTGTTGACAATTGATTTGTGGTAGCCTTTGAATCTTCTTCGTTTTTCTCCTTGAATGACATTTATCAAGACTTCTGCTTTGGAGTATCGGTCTCCTCGCAGCATCGTTGCCCGAGGCCTCGTGGTCACACTATCGATGCTTGCTAATAAGTCACCTTTACGGCTTTAACTGAAACGCTTCACACACCTTCCCTTTGTAACGACATTGAACGCATACCTGAAACATGAGACGATTTTTTGCATGTTTGACAATCAAGTTCAACGACCGGAATCATTTGATAGAGGCTTTTGGCCGAAGTCAATGAGTCTTTTTTCCCGGGCCATTTCTCCCCGGGCAATGTGTAAAGTTATGCCTTTGGGTACGCAAAAGTATTGATGCTCATTTATACGCACTTGACTAAGCTACGTATTCAGATTAACCACGTATATCACAGTCAGTGTCGTATACTCGTGGTGTAGAAGTTGCAAGAAAGTACGCGAGCTCAAGCCGACGTGTTAAAAATAATGAAAAGCCTGTGCCATATTAATTTCTTATTTAATCTTTAGTTCTGATTGACTATCAAATCGGATATACCGAGAATTTGGTGCCGGTGTTTCACGCCAAGCTTGGTGTTTAATGCGTGCGTGTGCCGTTTTGAAAATCACGAACAAACACCTCATTGCTACTGAGGCAGGGTTGCCAGAGGGTTAGTTTTCTATGTTTTCCAGGTATCACACAAGGCTCATGGCTTCTTCGACACAATTTGGGCAGAAGACCTTGGTTAGGATGTGTAATGTCGTGCTAATTGAGGTACACTTGTGTGACTCCAATTCTTATGCATTGCTTTTATTCCGTCATGACTTCAAGTGTGTCTAATTTATCTACTTGTGTGTCTGATTTTAACAAAAGAAAAGTAACATAAGTATACTTTAACTTGTCTGAGTATACGTGGAAACATTTCGATGTCTCAATATATTTGCTTGAATGTCTTTATATATTTGTTTGTTTTCTTGTTTTCCCAATTAATAATGAAATTATTGATAGCATTTTCCTTAAGTGGAAATAATCAACATCGCACGTGTATGGTATCGGTATGTAACTACACCTCTAGAGATATTAAAGGTGTATTTCGTGATTCCAGCACCTTCTGTTATATCCATTGTTCACAAGATATCCTTGAGAAAAGCTTATTCACGAAATTTGAGTTGATACCGATCTTGCGGTTTTGTGTTACGGAGCAATTGTTTGTTTCCCACGGTCCCATAGGCCACTGTGCTGTAATTTCTGTCCGTTTACGGACAGAAAATACAAAAGTGCGAATTCTTACAGATGCGACCGAATTGCACGTAAGATTAGGTACACATGGATTACAAAGGCTAACGGTTCAGATGATATAAAAATCTCAACTTTTTTAGGTAAGTCGGGGGGACGAGGCTGTGGATCACGAAATGCCCCTTTAATTTGAGTTTATGTTAAAAGTGCATGTAGCATAGGATTGATATTTCCCAAATTTTATGCAAATTTTAATTTGAAGACGTTTACGCAAAAAATACCCAAGTCTATTTGGGAGGAAATTGAGTTATGGTGGTTTTAGATATAATAACATGGTTAATATGCCTTTTTTAATTTTTAAATTTGAAAATATATTTTCAGGGGGTCTTATTTTGCGTTATCACCAATGTGAGCGCAAGAAGTGCTTAAAAGTCACCCCAAAATTTATAACAGCGCCCTCAACGAACAATATTTTATGGATTTTTGTTAAAATAACTAACTGTTAGATCAACGTCGTTTAGTAAATCTCCCTATAAATGGGATAATTTTATTTGGGTACATTGAAATGCAAATTGAGTGCAAGAAGTACCCATGTCCACATACAGCACAAATTCTGCACATAACAGCACACAACTGTCCACAATGCACTCTAAGTTCATTTCACCTTCCTATTTCTTTGAAATTTTACTGAAATCATCCAACATATTAGATAACAAATTTCTTTTGAATTGGGGCATTGTTTGCAAAGTTTTACTTGTAATTTACCCAAAACAAACCCTGTACAATTTATTTATCAACCATGGGTGAATTATATTTGGGGCGTTTCGACACTTTGAGTTTGACCATTTGCCTAACAATTTCCCAGCAATTTCCATCTACTAAATACAAATTCTAACTTTGCGAAAGTTCGATTGCTACCTCGAAGATCCCCTCTTAACTTCTATTAAAACCCCACCTTAGCAGAATAATGTATCAAACAAAGTGACGTAGCAAACAAAGTAGTGTATCAAAGGTGATGAAAACGAGTTACATTGTAGCCTCTAAGCACGTTCTTTGCAACGTCTAGCCTCAATTTTGAACAAGTTGGAACTTCCGTCAATGTCACTTTTTCTTCGATATTTTTCACCTTAAAATTCGTTCCTTCGGTTAGCTACCACTAGAAGGTGCGCTTTGTCAGCAACACCAATTGATTTTGTCCCCATCAAGAAAACAGTAGTAGTTTATTTTTCACAGATGGAAATGGCGCGAAAGACGTGGTGCGCTTACCAAGGCGTGTGAGCAGACGGCAGAATAGAGCGCTGCCGATGATGTTGATGAGTCAATCCCGTTACGATGAAAAATCAATATAACATTTTAAAACATTTTAGGCAAATAAGTTAGCAAATATTATATCGAAGTCGTTGTAAATATTCTGACCACTCTGAGGGTAATTTCCGTCACCCTTTTCTTAAAAATAATAATAAATTCTCCGTAAAGCTTTAGCCGTGGAGTAGCCTTTATTGATTGAAAAAGAGCGGGAAAATATCCCCAAGACTTTCGTTCAATATTTGTATGTTTGAAGACGATAGACATGTACTTCAAAATCGTTTCCTTTAAGGATATTTATTGTTTTTCATTATTGTGTTTGCACACTTCTAAAGATGTGTGACTGTGATTAATACATTTGCAGTATGTTACGAATACAATAAGCTTTCTATATCCAATTATTACATAAAATATTTTTATTTGCAATACTTTATAGTTTGTTGCTCCTGAGGCGTATAAATTGCTCTGCTTGTTTCTAATCAGTATGTATCTTGTAAGTAGTAGCATATGCATAATCCTGTTCTATTCTATTTCGAGTATTTTAAATCTACCTTCCCTAACTCTGCGTAACCTTTGTAGATTGAATTTGTTCAACCATTTAACTGTAAAAATGTGATGAAAATCGTATCAAATTCTGTATTGCTGGTCAAATTAAATTAGATGTTATCCTGGAATGTCTTATGAATTTTTATTTTATGTTATATAGACCTTGCGATTCAGATATTTACGTTTAATTTGTATTATTTTAACATTAATTATAATATCTGTTCCGACCGCAAACCAAGTACAAGCAAATGAAAAAGAGAGACAATACATTTTTGAAGAAAAAGCCAAAAAAAATCATCCCTTAAGTAAAAAGGTCATATGAAGTCATACATTTTTTATCAAGAAATGTAATGGGAAGCGTTGAACTTTTTAGTTCTTCAAGAGAACGTACATCCTTGATACGAAGAGTCCATTGGTAAATGCCGTCTGCTGTGCCGAGTATTGAGGGTGAGCGTAGGGGTCCAAAGTACCATTAGCTTAACAGCGTGACGTACTGGATTTGCATGTATTGTATTTCCATTTTAAAGTTCTTCGACATTTTACACACCCTCTAGCTCGCTCTGATCAAGAAAGGTTTCCCTGTTGAGGACTGCAAAATGTCGTATGTCAAGGAAGATGTCAGTTGTTCAATGGCAATAACTTTATAAAGATGAAAGTGGTCAATAACGAAAGTAGAAATTCGGGAATTGTTGTGAACGATCTACGTGTATGTTGAGTCAGTGTTGTTAAAGAGTTAGATGAGTTACTTCATAAAATTGACATAAACTTATAGAAACTTAATTCAACTATTCCGCTCAAAGGTCAAATGCTCACTTGTTCAACATAATTGAAATATAGACAAAATAACTCTAGTTGTAGAACTCACATAATTATACAATTATGTAAGCATAGAACCTCGTGATAATTAAGAAAAGTTTTACCTAAATTAAATATAATTCAGTAAATATTGCACAGTATTAGGCAAATTTACATAATTCCGCAAAATTGCACAAGTTATTAAGTACATTACCTAATTACCATGAGTAATAATTATTATATTTTTTTTTCTGTGCATAGTTTCCATTTTATTTGGGAACTGTTCCATATTGAGATGTTTCGCTGCTCCGAAAGAGTTTTTCACAACGGTCGTTTGTCCAAAATAATAATTCTATGAAAGTTTGTGTCTTTGTTAGTTTGCTTTCTTTTGTTTTTGGTTTGATTGTTAATTTGTTTGTTTTGTTTTGTTTTGTTCATGTTTACCTATGTGTTTGTTTATTTGTCTGTTTGTTTGTTTTTCAAATGGCTGTAAGCACTCAAAAATTTGCATATCAGTCATCCGAAAGCAGTCTTTCGAAAATTCTCAGATCCGACGGTTCATCCGTAGGTTTTTAGTACGCCAAGGATCATTACTAAAAAAATAATAAAATATTGTTCTTTATTTCTTAGGGTAAATATGCCGAAAGCGATAAATGGCCTTTATTTGAAGAGAAAGTGAAAATCAAATTTCACGTATCTCATTCCATATAGGTATATTCTCCGAATTTTTGGAGTAATAAACCTTCGGAAGAAAGAATGTTCCTAAGCGTTCACACTATTCCGAATTAGGCCTATCGGGCCTACATAAACTATCTTGGATATGTAATTAAAAAAGGTTGCATTTGAAGACCCCGAAGAATGAATATATTTGAAATTTGCAGGACTAGTTTAAAAGTGAAAGATAATGTTGTAGGACTCTGATAAGGTATATTTTACGACTGAAAACAATTGACAGAGATCGAGAAGGAAGAAAACAACAGTGTTCAGAGATATGAATCTCCGTTCAATTACTTATTGGAGTAAGTGTCCGTGCGGACAGTAATTAACAAGTAAAATATTTGATTTTGTCGTTATTAGGTTGCACATGTTCCTATCACTTGCAGCGTATGTTAGGATACCTATATTTGTTAGAAAAAGGCAAAATCTTATTTTTGATGTTTTTGTCGGAGTTGAGAGCAATGGCGTCAAGAAATTGGCAAGATTATTATCCTAATTTCTACCCCCAATCAGTTCAGGACAAAACCATGTAGCCAAATATGGGTATAATGGGAGTCGTATACAACTTCGCAAATATCTTTACCTTATTTCAGTCAGAAACACACCAAAATTCAATCCAATTGGTCTATTAAATCGACAGCTCCCAATTATTTCTGTTCTGTTCAATTAGATCTCTAATATCAGCATAACTTAAAAGGTGATTATCATGAAACCGCGTTGCCTGTTGCCATTTTAGTGAAAGGAAAAGGTTAATGATGTTGACAGATTTACGTAAGCAAAGCAACAGGGGCGGGAAGTGGGTTAGTATGGTAAGTTAGCAAGTTGCTTGACGTTTCAATGACTGATTTATTTCTTCTTATAATTTATGGTCTAGGATAGCGTTTTATTTTAAACCACCTATTGAGCATGTTTAGAAACAATTACAACTTATACCCCCATATGGAATGATAGACACTCATGAGTTATAGATACATTGCATGATCGACAGCTCACTAATAAGCGTCATATTATGATGGGCTCAAACTTTTATTGGTCGCTACATAGAACTCTAATAATAGGCCATATTTAGGTCTTACATTGAACTTGGTTTTCAAGCGTGCTAGTGCGATCATAAAGTCTGAGGTTATTTTCGTGCGTCCTAAAGAAGTTAAAGAATTCTATCTACACCCGCTTCGATCGACACGATTACGATGAGTATCCATAATAGATACTATACTTTTGGTTATATCATCATCATCATCCGCATCATCATCATCATCATCTGCATCATCATCATCATCAGCATCATCATCATCATCATCCTCATCATCATCATCCGCATCATCATCCGCATCATCATCATTATCATCATCATCATCATCATCATCATCACCTTCATTGTCATCATCCACCGCCGCCAAGGTCAACATCATTGTCATCATAGACAGTATCATCATCGTCGTTGCCGCAGTCGTCGCCATTATGATGTCAGAGTGATAATCATCGTCATTATTACACACAGGAAAAGATACATAACATTGTAAACACAGAATCTTTATTAGGCAAGATTTACTTAATAAGCGTGTAATTTTTACCGATTTATGTAAAGCTTTACTTAATTTAGGTAACACTTTTACGTAATTATCATAAGGTTCTATACCTTATAACTTATGCAATTTTACGTACTTTGTTTAACACTTTTTCCTCCTTCTTCTGTTTTTGTACTTCATATCCTACTGTGGAGGTCCACAATCGACGGAATATGTTAATCATGCTGAACACACGAAATTCTTTTTATTTTACTCTTGTTTATTTTTTCTTTCTGAAACTAGGGATGCTCAACCCCTCCCAATCACCTCGGCGAGTTTGTGATAGGGTTAGGATTATACTGTAATTTGATCATGGCATGATGGTCCGAAAATTATCGCATACAAGGGGTAAATTGCCAAAAGTGCTCACCCACTTTCGTGTCTATTATATAGATCATATGAACAGGTCCGTTAATTTGATTTCGTAATAGTAACAGTGTCAATCATATCACTATGATCTTTTTCAATCAGTAAGATTAATGATCCGGGACAAATTAATTACCGATGAAATGAAAGCAGAAGGGGTGTTCACGCCTTGGCTATTGGGAAATAAACTTTCTCGGTGGCAGGTCATTAATTCAGGAAGATGGACTGCGCCCTCCTGCTGCTGCTGCGCCGGCCCAATTTCACACATTTTATTTTCCTTCGCGGGCTCCCTGCATGTACATGATGTAGGGATGCTCAGCGGCTTTTGCAACAGTCTGACACCTATGTAGATGTAGCAAAGAGTACTTACGCAGTACAATGGCAAACAATGTAGCAAAGTAAACCCCAAATGTGGAGAACCTTCCAGATTCTTAAACGTAGCAAAGTCAGATCGATTAATTCGTAATTGGCCAATTTCATTGGTTAAAGATACTATCATTGATCCACCCGAAAGAATCAAATATTTGAAATTTTGCAGTAATAGCCTGAAAGTGAGGATTAGTATGTTGATTCTTGTATTTTTTTCAACTGAATAATTGACAAAAGGAGAAATGGCAGTGTTCAAAGATATAAATCTCCTTTCAATCACGTGCTATATATAGTAAGTGTCCTGACGGAGAGGATGACAAAATATCCGATTTGTCCTTATCACTTTAGGTTGCTTTTGGTCTTATCATAACGTGTGTGTTCGGTACCTGTAGGCCTACTTATTATAGACATACACAATCTGATTTCTGATGATTTTGTTCGATTTGCTGATTAAGCAAATTACCGATAGTGCCTTTAATTACATATTGTTTAACTCAGCCCAGTTAATAACCACTCAGAGACATGGATGGTAAAAAAGCTTGAACTGCATACAGTTATATTGAAGGTCTATTTTGATTGGTTACTCACACTTATATCACGTTATATCATGTAATGGACCAATCAGATATAAACTGTAAGAAAATGGCATAATCAAGGGCTTAGGTCCAAAATGCAGTAACGGTAGACTTAGCTCGAACAAATTATTGTGTGTGTGTTCTTTAAGGTTAGATTCAGATCAAAATCAGATTAAACTGCAGACAAAATTGATTCTAGATCTAATTCTTGATAATAGATCTAATGGTTCATACTTTTTGATATTATGAACATGGTGACTATACCATACCGTATATGAACATTAATGCATTACTTGTTAGTTTCTTGTGGGCATATTTCATCTTAGTTAATAATGAACTAAAATTCCCATATCGCATTGGACTTCACACGTAAGGTGTTAGACATTTAGGTCCACTTCAACGGACTTGGAAACTGTCATTACTAGTCTGTTCTCAAAACAACTATGAAAGTGTTATGTGGCGCTTAGAGGCTACCTCTGTCCACGAGGGAGCTAGATTTATGCTGACGAAGTCCCTACTTTGTCCAAAAATTGTCAAAAAAAGGAATGTTGCCTATACATTGACAACAGATATAAGAAAATTTTTAAAAATGCCTCGTCACGAGTGAGTCAATTGGAAGATTGCGATAGGCGTACTCCGAACTCCTAACGCCAACCTGGTCACAAGAGAGTGATCGTCACATATTTTTGTATTCCAAATTCTTTTGGAAATCAGTCATTTTTCATAAGAACAAGTTAATTCACCCAAATTTGAACGAGTTTACGTCATTCGGGAATCATTTCCAAGCCATTGACTTGTATGTGCGTACTCGCGTGCCCACTCGCGCGTGAGTGAGCGTTGGTATGAGTGCGTTAAAATCTACGCAATGTACATGCGCCGATTGTTATAAAACCCAAATGCAAGTCAATTCAAGTTCAAAATGTATTCACCTTTCCTATTTTATCCGCCGTTCATTGGGGAGAGTTTTCAGTGGCTAGACACCCGTCATACTAAACTCTGCCCGGATTCACATACAATTTTGTCATTAAATAAGCATGTATTAATTTGGAGCGAAGTCCCGACGGGAATTGTGCACATATCTTTCTCTGGCAGCTCAGCGGTCAAAAGTAGGCTAGTGTCACTGCCCGGTGGGAAGTTACAACGCCAAAAAGGTGGTGGAATTTGACAATGAATGGAATAAATAAGTCTAAACAGTTTTTGCTCAGGGAATTCTTTCAATTTATAAAGATTGATATCATTCTTGTCATATAAACCTCCGGTCGTATTGTCCTCCAAGCATGAGGCAAATATCACAGGAATATGATTGTAAAGTCATCCCTTTTTCGGTTAGTTGGCAGATTTGAATCTTGCGACTCGTACCACGTAACATAAATGCCGAAGAAATCAACTGTTTAGTTACTCATAAACGCCATAATTTGTCGCGTATTGATACGCTTTTAGTTTTACGTTATGATCATATAACTGGATGATACATGGTTGTCGTTGAGTTTTAATGATAATTGAATGATCAATGTCAACTTTTAGTGTGAATCAACTTTTTGTGAATGATCAATGTTCGAAAAACTACGTTGGTTAGAATCTCGACTTACTGTTCCAAAGATATAAAGCAAGAAATTCAATTTTGAGTGCAATAAAATCGTATGATCTACACCTTAGGCCTAATTAGCCTAATAACTCTGCACTAATTATATATTTTTTTTTTTGACAAGTAAGGTACGCATTCTTGTATGAAGTAGACTGAGTATAATAATGCACTCTTGCCCAATTTTCAGTCAGGGAAATAAATGAAAAAAACTGCCAACGGATTTATAGATCACTTCAAATGTTTGAAGATAGAGTTTTATTTATATAAACTTGAAGTTAAGGTTCAAAACTTGAACTGTTATTATTATGATTGTATCGTTAATCAAGTTAAAATATAGAAATATATAGTAGTAGTTGCTGTCTTCTTCCCCGTCGTTTATTGGTTTCGTTTGTTTAATTTGTTTATATTTGTATTTGTATGTGTGCATTATATTTTATTGTTTGATGGTGCTGTTTATCGGGGGTCAGATTGATTGGATTTTTTAGTATCGTATTGTGTGTTGTATTGTATTAAATTTAATTGTTCTGTGTGTGTTTGTTTGTTTGTTTGTTTGTTTGTTTTTCTCGGTACAATTTTGTGGAAGGCTTGCATTAAGTTTTGACCTTTTTGACAATTGAGCGCGAAGGTCGCTAACATGCTTTTGAAACGTCAATATAATTTAGGGATTGATTATAATATAACATTTCACACTTCGGTGTGATAACATTGGGAGGCATCCTGACAGAGGAGCCACTAGAAACCAAAATGTCAAATATCATTTTAGTCTGGAGTCAAAAAATTAGCACCTTCATAAGTTAAAGTCCAACGTGATAATAAGCATCACGCTAAGTGTGAAAGAACTATTAAAAATTTACTCCGCAATCTATACCCATCAAGAAATTTTACATGCTTCCAAAAGAACGACGCATAGTTTCGCGTGAATGAGTAAATGATGTTAATTAACCAATCGTAATTAGCTGGGCTTACTGGAGGTGTGTAGTCACTTTGTATACGATATATCATGTCCGACCATTGCAAGTACATGTTCATTAACAGAGCATTGCAAATTATGCAGATATTGCCTTTTATAGTCAAATTTATAATGTCAAAAAATTCTGCAGGTATTTTATCTTTCTCTAAAGGATTCACAATTTGCACTTTTCCAATGGTCAATTTCAGTTTATTTGTGACTGTGCTTTGTCTTGTCTGTCATTAATATGTCAAATATGCCAAAACCGAATTTCTACAAAGACCGAACCCTATATGGTTTGTTACGATCTGTATGCTCAGATCGTTCTGTACAAAACATATAAGGTTTAAATGGAAACCAATGATGTGTTTAAAATGGCCGCCTTACCGCCATGTTTTTGACGTTGGCAAAGTGTTAATATCGCAGACGATTCCGTGACGTCACTTGTACAAAGTATCAACATGGGATGACACGCAAGTGTTTTAAAAATAATTTCAAACGCACCGCCTTATATACAACAACTGAAATACTGATACTTGTTAAGTATCATGAGAAACCGATCCACTTCAACGGGGAAAGCCAACATTTGTCTTCTGCGTGTATATACAGGCAGTGACTGTGGTATATTAATAATTCCTTCTTGTCCACTATCAAAACTAAATCTGTTTATCTGTGTAATCTGTATTGTACAACTATACGACCATGTCCAAATACCAGAATAAACGACAATATTTTCTCCAATAACAAGTTCGCGCTCCCCAATCACCTCGCACAGTTTATGCATGGGGTTCACACTTAACGCATTAAAATCTGGCGCGTGTGCACCTATTACCTTTGTGATGTTTTCTGGTTGGAGTTAATGCGGCAAGATTACAAAAATATGGTTTATTTTTGAAATTGTGCATAAATAAGAAATGGATCAACTGAGACTAAAAATAGCACTAGGGTCGGAAGTAGGTGCCCACGTGATCTGTTTTGACGACAAAATATCCTCGAAAACGAACGTTATAACACTTACGGGTAGTATGTCCCCATTTATAAGAAATGGTGTACAAAAACCTCTGAAGAGGCTGAAGGTTGTTGGGGCAGTGTCTGTAGAATCATAGTTGTTGACATGGACGATAATCCATTTTTCGGAAGTGTGTCAGATATTTTATTGATAAGTTTTATAGCCTCTCCGCCGATCTTAACATACCCAAGATGGATGCCTAACCCCAGACTTGCTGGAAGGTCTGAACCATGTGTTTTCAAGTGAAAAGAGTGGACAATCTATAGCTTTGACTATTTCGGCATGTTTTGATGAAATAAACAACGTCCAAATACTAAAGAATTGTCATTGTCTATATTTTTAGTGCAAATGAGCAACGATATTGCATCACACTGCAAAAACAGTGATTCGAGTCGAAATTAAACTCCTTTCTAAACACTATTTTTATGATTTTGAACCACTGATTTCTAAACCGTCATTTTGAAATATATGTTTAACATTAAACACCTTATATCTAAACATGTTTAAAATCTAAACAAGTTTAGGCGCTTGACATTAGATGCTTAGACATTTGACGCCAAGTGTTTAGAGATTGGGTATGTTTAACACTTAAACATTTTTGTACCACGTTTCTAAACACTGTTTTTTGCAGTGCAGTTTCAGAACAATTATTTATACGTTCTGAAAATGATAAAGAACATTAGCACTAGTGTTAAACATGTTAAAGATACTTGCCAACTGCCAAGTTCTTTTGAAAAATAAGCGTGTACTTAAAAAGCGTAAAATTTTGCCTTAAACATAGGCTTCAAATGACCGTTATTCCTTTCCAAAATACTATTAGGGAAATAAGATCTGCGCGTTCTCTATAAGAAACAAAAATATTCAATTATTTTAGTTGGATATGGTTAATGCAAACTGAGACAGTGATAATATGTTGAAATATTGAATGTGTGAATTGAAAAGCGCATGATAGACACTTTAATTTCACTTATTTACCTTATCTAATAATTCACTCAGTAACCGAATTGAAATTTAAATTGTCTTTTTTAAAAATGAGCTGTTTCTCTATGCAATAATATCAACCTGAAAGAAAAGTAGGTTAAAATGGAAATCCCATGAAGCGTTTTTCTGGCACGTTGGTTTTCCCGTATCGACTGGCAAAGTGCACATCTATGTATGGCTGTCCGTTACGCTCTGATGTTATTGATTTTTAAGAAGCTCCAATATTGAGTATGAAATATCTCATGTGCTGAGGAAATGACCTGACCAACACTTTCGATGACATAGTTTTTGTAAAAGTCCATTTTATCCACTATTTCATCAACTGCATTTCATGAAGACAGACCATCATATTGCAAAATAGCGTGCCATTTTACGTCCTCTCACCCCTCAAGTAAGCCACTTAAAAAGGGAGGGAAAGGATAAGCAATTTCGGAGCAATAAGAAGAGACAATAAGACAGTTCTATGCTTGGAGGGCACTGCTGCATCCAGGGATGCAGGTGACGAAGGGAATATAGAAGGAATACGCAAGGCATAGAAGGAAAAGCAGAGAAAAATATATTGCCCCGATGGAAATACAAAAGTGAGCGATCAGATCGTGGCCGCCCCAGCGTTTTATGTGTGCATTCACGGGAGTGTCGGGGTAAAAAAGGTCCACCTGGCGGGCCTAGGGCCAACGTCATACCAAAAACTACCCGAGGAACAAATTCTGGTATTATGGCGTGAAGCTCCATTCTCAGCACTAGAGAGAGAGTGAGAGAGACAGTAGAAAAGGCGAATATGGCTAACCTTGCATTTGCGCGCTGATTATACAAATCGCGACCATTTTAACATCATTTCCGCCTTGAGGTAATGGTGATGAGGATAGACGAAGATGAACACCTTCTATCTATCTTGAGAATACCTTGTGGGTATACAGCACAAAACAATCTTGACGACATCCACCTTTTATAGAATATCACTTATCCTGATATTGTGTCTCCATTCGGATTTCTATCACTTGCATGGCAAGGAAATCTTCCCCTATTCTTTTTGGTCATCACACCTTGAGCAGATGCGCCATGGAGTTAATTGGCACATGTGTTGTTCCCTTTTTGGAATATTCTCTCAATATAGACGTCCTTTTTTAAAAGTTGACTGATATACTAAGACATTTTTAAGGGAATAATAATGTGTGCGCTCCGCCCACCCATACATTTACATGCGCGCTTAATTGAGAAAAACCGTATTGCCTCGAGTATTGATGGAATTTTTGCTCTTATTAATATGGATTCCCGCGATTCAAGAGAATTATACGATACAAGGAGAATATTGAGATGGACCGTTGGGATTTAGGAAGCCTTTAACCTTGGAAATGCCTGTATCATATGGACCTTAAAACACTTGTTCGCATTATCACTGACCCGCGTCCCAAAAGTCGACAATTTCATAAGAACTGCAAAATGATGCAAAATTCTATATTTTTTATAACCATATCTGAAACCAGCATGGAAAACACTTTCAAATAAGAACAAATGTGTCTAGTCTTTAGTCAGTGATTGTTCTGTTAGATGGCTTTGTGAATGAGTTTAATTGTGAATTCAATAACGGCAGTATGAAGATTAGGCTTGTGCTAACGTTTAAGATGAAATGCAGAAAATGAGGAATATGGACGGAGAACTCACATAACTACAATTGAGGGAGCCCTTTTCCCTCCTTCTAAATGACCACAGGTCATTTAGGGGACCCATCTCCTATGGCCACTGTCTTGAGCTGTTAAAAACCTTCACGAAAGAGAATGCTGTACACCTGTTAGTTTGTCTTTGGTCTGAGAGATCCCTCCAAGCACTTTGCCATCACATCTCGAGATTTTCCTCTCAAATGGATGAACTTTCCTGCAGGCTTCAACCCACTTTACATTTTCTCCTTGCTAAATACATTTTATACATTGGTGGACTAGTTGTGTGAGTGTGTGTGTATTTGTGCATTAGCTATCTGCTTGCTTTATAGCATAAAGCGTGTGACAAGTCTAGTCGCAAATATCTAGCCAGGCAGGTTCTGTCACAATTGGCATCGCCGACCCGAGACATTTTGACAAGTCTATTTTGTATTCCCGTGAAAACTCGATCAAATAATTGCCATGCTTATATGCGTCGAATTAGTTGCATGAATTCGAAATTGGTCTTTTGTCGCCCCTGTTGTAACTACTCTACAAGTACATACTAAAGAAAGCTTGCCATTTTCCATCAAAACGTCATGTTACGAGTTAGCATGCCGTGCCTTGCATTGCGGCTAAATACGTTCTTTTATATTCCATTTTTTTACCTTACAGAAAAAGGCCGTTTTATTGTCGAGGGAAGGAACCAGGTTTTTTTGCTTCATTATTTTTCTCAAATTCAAGGCGGTTAAAAAAGAGCCACGTCAATTACCCGAGTGAAGTTTGACACGATGGTGCCCCGGGCACTTCCATAGGCATCACAGTCAGACCCTCTCCTTCACTTAACTGGAGCAAAGTCCGGACTTCAGCTAACTCAAAAGGTGGTATTTTCCGCCAAAATGGACCAACATAAAGAACGGGAAGTTCACGAGAACTGACTAGCTTAGAGATCCGTGAGCTTTAGGTCACTTAAGGACCTCAGGTGTACCAAACCACCCTATAAGCCTAAAGACCGGATAGAACCACGGTCATTGCTGAAATGTAGATTCCAGTATAAGTAGTCAGCATAATATGACATACCCGCGTATCACTCGACACCTAATATATAACAAGTGATTTGGGATGTCATGGTTCTGTACCTCACTCTTGTAACCCCTTTTTACCTTTGCACACCTAGAGGCGCGGTAATGGTGGGCCTTATGACCGCTCGTTTTCAGTGTGCTATAAAGGGAGTCGTAAACAACATTTTAAACATAGCATTATGCTTCTACATAACATCCAATAAATGCCTATCATAGGCATATAACGATAAAATAAAGGCGGCATTGTTGGATTTCTTTAAAATTAAAAAAAAAATAATAAAAAACAAAACAAATCGAAATGAGATCCAATTTGAAAGCAGGTTCTGCATGAAGAATTTAAAGTTCATGCATTGTGTAATACTGTAAACAAAATAATTCGAGAATTCTGTTCACCATGAAAGCGGATTTTTTTCCTTAATATAGATCTAACGTTTGTGTATGTAGATTAACTAAATTCCCTAAATATTTGGAACCCCCATGTATGCGTCCTTCGGTGTATAGTATACTTTACCTAGGAGATACCCGCTCATCACTGTCAACCCAGAATCAAATTTTGCCAATTAGTGCCTTTACGCCAGATTGAGTTAAGAAAAACCAAGTGGAACAATCTACTCTTTTACCCTCTTTCTCTGTGGGTGTTGAATCCTGGGTTTTTAATTTCTCGCAAGCACTAATATAAACCATCTGTATGGTCTGGGCAAAAAATGTAAACAGTGTCATAGTGAACAGGTTGTTATAAAGAACAAAATGGTCAATTATTCATGTTACAAAATTTGTTAAAATAAGTATTCCCTGATTAAATTTATACGCGACAAATCACAAGTTATACCAACAGTTAATATATCATTCCGTAATATTAATTCGAGCATGACAAGTTTTCTTTCTGCTTCCATTTTTTTTAAATTGGCCTATATCTCTATCGTCTCTTAATTCTCTAATCGTCTTTCAAACTATATTTCATTAAAATTTATAGCTCAAATATAGAGCACGCTTATTGCAGATTGGGTGTTAAATAATCCGGTTAAATCTTATAAACAACCAGTAAACTTCATTTTGTAACGCTCTCTCTCTCTCTCGGGTTTCCCATTGGATTCTTGTTATGAACCATAATAATGATGAGTGTAAAGTTCACATCATTATACGCCACTGCCCAAGTTTATTCTCCTTGCCTTTTATTCTGTAATATTCCGTAAGTTTTTGGTAATAGAATAGAGCATTGAGTATAACCAAGATTGGCAATTAATTTATTTGGACGTCAACTGGTCCTGTGACAGTGTACGTTGACTTACTCGCAGTGCAGCAGCACTACTATGTGTGTGGGCATACGAGATGGGTGGTCGCTTGCGTGCAGCTGATTGGTACGTCAGTGCAGGGGCGGAGCTTGGGCGCCTTATAAGGCAAATGAGCTAAGAGGACTAGGCATGATGGCTACGCATAGATGTTATTTTCCATGAGAGGTTACAGCGAGCAGGCAAGGGCCTTACATTGTGGACCGATGCCATCAATGTACCAACGACCGACTCAGGATAACTCCGGCGGTGCACCGTCAAACCTTGGGCTAGCCATGCAGCCGGGTTTTGCGTCAGCCTCGCCGGCTACACCAAGTAGTCTTGGCGTGATGCATCCTGTACTTCCAGAGCAAAATTATCACTATCGACACCCAAGTTATTCCAGTATGTCAATGTCTGTTTATAGCCACGACCAATACGGAATGGCGCGTCCGTATGCACCGTACGCACCGCACCAAAACCCCAAAGATCTGGTGAAACCTCCTTACTCGTACATTGCACTGATTGCTATGGCTATCATGAATGCACCAGACAAGAAGATAACTCTCAATGGAATATATTCCTTCATCATGGATAGATTCCCATTCTACAGGGAAAACAAGCAAGGGTGGCAGAATTCTATCAGACACAATCTTTCGCTCAATGACTGTTTTGTCAAGATTCCCCGAGACGATAAGAAACCAGGTAAGGGCAGCTACTGGAGTCTGGACCCTGAAAGCTACAACATGTTTGATAATGGCAGTTATCTTAGACGCAGAAAGCGCTTTAAAAAGAACAAGTCCGAACTTTTGAAAGAAAAAGACGAGAGAGAAAGAATAAGTCGCGAGGAGCAACAAGGGGGTGTGCAAACTACGTCGCCGACGCAACATGATCAGGGCGGCCAGCAGAATGGCCTGTCGGGGACTGAAGACTCTAATGGACCTATTTCAACAACATTAACAAGCACCCCGACGTCATCTGTTCGTACCAGTACATCATCCTCCAATGTACCACTGGTGACACCAAAAATTGAACCTGCAGATTCGCCGACTGGTGTTTTGAACGAGAACTCAATAACGCGGCATTTACCCATAGATGAATCCCTATGCGGGTCGGCAAGCTATACGGTTGAAAACATCATGACGGTACAGGGGCGAGATGCTCCGAGTCATGGAAGCTGTAATTCCACAGACTTGAACTCTAACTCACAATCGTTGGCCTCAAGGTCAGGCCAACTTTTATCCCCTCAACCCCTCAGTTATTCTCAGCAAGTTTACCGGCAATGTTCCAAAGACATTCAGAATCAAAATCCGCGTGGTGCTACTAACAACGCTAGTATGAACTACCAATGTAATATGTATGACATGGACGCTTTGGCGATGGGCAAGCACATGGCAATTGCACCTACACCCGAGGAACTTCAAGAACATTCGCTCAGCCAACGTACCAGTCCACAAGGACCAAACTCAAGCCTGATGTCGACTAGCCAACCCAGTAGCCTAAGCCCCGTTCACAGAAGCACGAATTCTTGGTACCAGGGTGCCGAAATGCACGGGACAGTTTCGGCGCACAGTGTGCCACACAGTCAGTCCCCCTCGTTTGGTATGTACGATTCACAACGACTAATGACAGTCGGACATAATTCACCAGTAGGTTCGGCTAATGATAGCTGTCAACTTGCTACCACGTCCTATCGTTCACCTACAGGGACACCCGCAACCGGTATGTACCCTGTGTCCGGACATTATTCTTCTTATGACTGTGGTAAATACTGACATCTCAATCCATGATTATGTATGTAACTTTTTTTATTGTGACAGTGTATATGCAAACAAGAGAGAAAGAGCGAGCGAGAAAGGGTGCTGAAAATGAGACAAGTTTATACGTGTATGTTCATCATAAAATGTTGTATCTTTCCAAGTCGATCTATAAATCAGTTAACGTGATAAAATATCAAGGCTAAACCAACCCCACATTGTTGCTCCTCTTTCTCTCTTCTGATATGTTTTCATAAATATTTTGCTTGGGTTTATGTCAACACGACAAGAGTTCATACTGTAAAGTAGTTTGTTAAACACTTGTAATCACAAAATGGGGTATTTAAATCAGGATTCGAACCTAAACCAAACACGTAAACTAGCAATCAGAGACAGCGCTTACATGCAATTTTATTGATATGTATTGATTGATCTAATGAGTACTAATTGTACGACACGCGTTTTGGTATGTTTACCCAAATAAACTTTTACTTACAAATTACGAGGTTTAAGCATTTTCAGTTGACCGTTTTGATATTTGCACTTAACCAGATTGAGCCGTTTATATGGCCATTAAGCCACTTTCAGCAAGTCTAACGGATTCAGATTGCCGTAAAGATTATGCAGATAGCGAATTCGACACCGGTGATAGCTTTATAGCTGAGATAGTGTGGGAATTCCCCCTTTTCTCTGAGGATCTTCTTCATAAATCATACATAATGACTCCACTCTACACATTAAAATGAAGATCTGTCGTATAAAATGGTACCACACTTTCGCCATTTTGGATTAAATTACAGCATAGTATACAATTTTAAAATGCCATAATTTTCTCCATCTCACATTTGCCATATTCCTTAATGTTTATCTTTTTCTACATTTTCTAGTGTCTGAATGAATTTTGTAGAAAATCGTTTTGAAGCGCTGTTTCTGATCGTAAATAGAATTTATAGAGAGTGAAAGATGATGTAAACAAACTGGTATATAGATGTATACAAAAATTTCGTACACAGGGTAAATGGTACAGTTTACATATTTGGTCGCTGTCTGAAATTTTGATTTTGGCGGTGATTTATAACTTTTACCTCGCAAGGTTACAGGGTTTATTTTGTAAGAAGTCTTTTTCAACTTTGTGCTTGTTGTATGTCGTAATATATTTTGTTTACATATAAGTTCAAAAGGTGTTTATTTTTCAAGGGGACCTCTCACACAAGTCCTATACGCAGAATGTCGGATAGAGAAGTCATGCCATGTGCGCTGTTTGCTTGCTGCACTGGAGAGTACAGACCCTTAGTACTTATGTCGTCTTCAGAGTAACTGTTTTGAACAAAGTTTCTAATGTTGAATATAATCTATTGCGAGGATTTTGTGTATCGTTGGTCTGACCAAACAATACCAGGCAGCCGTACAAAGCCGAGCAATCGTTTTAAGTTTTTGGTTCCCCTCGGGGGATTGCCAAACCTTTACCCCTACCAGGACTTAATCCCTTGTTGTTAAGGGGTGGACACACTTCATTCGGAATAAAAACAACATTTGAAGGACATTTCCAAAATAGAAATCTGTACTTAAAATTGCATTAGATTCAATGCAATAGTCCCAGTCAGTCAGTCAGCCAGCACCGCATGGTTACTTCTCTGTGTTTTTCTGTCTATAGAGTGACCCAGCAAAAACAAATTTAGAGTCTCAGTAGCAACGTTGTTTAACACTCTGTGTTGTCGAATTTACGCCCTCAATTTGTTCCTCACAGGCCAAGTTGATTCCAAAGTTATAAATCATGATTATAATTGAACTTAAACACCCAAACGATGCTAATAATGAAAGTGCGATACACAATCAACTTAAAACGGATTTCCATGGGGTACGTCATGGCATGTATTGGTGGATTCTATTGTAAACAAAACGTCAAACTTCCCAGCTTTCTCTATATCAATGTCTAGACGCAAATTGGCAAATCATGACTAATGTAAATTTTTGTTAACTAAGTAAAAGATTTCAACCTCTATGTTCTTCTGCTTCATTAAAGCATATTGTAATTGGGCTACGCGTTAAGTGTAACGTAGGCTAAAATCCACCTACACACATTAAAAAGTTGCCCTGATTTTTCAGCCTATTCAATTCTGTAATACTCCAATATTATATCGGTACTACCACTAGACTGTACGTGATAAACACAGGGCAATATGGCTTCCGTATTGCACCCCATACACTCTTATGTATTACTAGGTCTATGGTTTTAGTTCATCACTATACGCTGTACTAAATACCATACCACCAGTAGTACGCGTGGTTGAATTTCGCTTCAAGTCAGGCGAAAGAAATATTTATATGATTTATCATGAAAACTCCTTTAAAAAGATGAAAAGAACTGGGGTACAATGCAATTTTGTGATCCGAGCTAATTTGCTGCTTGATACGAGGGACATGGGAAATTAATAGGGCACAGCCATTTTTAATATATTGTATACCTTCGTTCTTTCTTTGTCGTGACTTTGAATATTACCATGTTTATGACGGGAGAATAGTCAGAATACATGCAAATGAATATAGACCTGTTAGCGTTTTCTTTTTTAACAGACGCATACGCATTTGTATAGGGGGCCCATAACATTTTATGTCTCGAGATTTTGGATGTTTTATTTGCTGTAAAGTAGGTAGTGTGTAGCCATTTTAGCTACATGCTCTTTAAATATTTGAAAGTTGTAAATTGTGTTCAATATTTCAACAAGATGATGATATACATATTTCTGAGTATCCGGAAGATTAAATTCCAAACGGTCCTTTTTTGATGACGGTCTAAATAATAAAAAATAGAAACACAGGCAGAAATGTGATCATTGGAACCGTGTCTCATTTTCAGTGAATGTATGCATGTTAATCATGATTAGTGGTATTGGTTTACCCCCCTCCTTACCCCGATCTGCTCGGGGGCCCAATGTAAGAAGCTCAGGTGGTAAGGGGTGTTGCGCCGAATTAATACAAGTGTTTCCCTAAGCGTAATGCCCATGTCATACTTACCCGCGAGTCATTCGTAGGCCAGTTCGACCCATATCGACCACAAACTCGCGGAAACGGGAACTTACGCTAGTGCTATTCCTATGTTGCAACCGTAGTGATTTCCTTGCATAGTAACCTCACAGTATTTCAAAAGGGAAAATGCAAGCACAAAAACCTCAGCTCTTTTTGATACAAAACTTCACTTCAACCGTAAGTTATTCGAGGTGAATAATTTTACCGTTGTTGACGGCATGAACGCCGAAAAGGAAGTTACATATTCGACCATGCCGCATGCATTCTATCCCGACCTTTGTATACACAATACAGTACACACTAGTTGCACAATAATTTTAACCACCACGTTTTTTAGTCGATAATGATCTTTTCTTTTCATAAATCAAAACTCCAAGAAAATGTCTGGAACATTAACACACACCTTAAAAGGTGATTTGCTGGCGTTTCAACTATTTTGATATATAGCTGTACATAAATTAAACATTAATTGTTGAAAGTGATTTGAACTTTATTTCTGTTCCTGACTTTGTCAGTGACTATATAATTAATTGAAAACAGGACAATTTAACCCAGCTCTTTCTCACATTACACGCCCCGTTATGAAATTTCATCACGACTGAAAGGTTACAAAAAAATGTAGATTTCAATTTGACTAAGTTTCAGTTTAAAGTTTCAAGTCCAAAAAAGCCAGAAAAAAAATTTAAAAAGCTTGATTAAAACCTGTTCACCTGTAGCTAATTCAGATCAAGGATCCACGATTTTATTTAATTATGGAAATCTTTATTTCAAGACACTGACCACTTTGAGAAAGCTTTAGTGGACATAATTCCAACAGTACTAAAATCTCGACATCAAGGGAAAAAATGAGGGCGCACTCTAAAGTTTCCCCCCTATTTAAAATGACAAGATATCTTTTCAGAGGGCACATAGAATTATATTCAAAATTAACAAAGGCCAACTGCAAGTTCCCATATGATCTACAATTAAAAACAATTAGAGATCTTGTAAGCATTTGCCAGCTCTACATATTTTCAACACATTTTTGTTGATGTTGTTCTTGTTGTTGTTTCGGACGTTTGAATTTGGATTTAACATTTGGCAATTTTGAATAGATTTCTTTTAAGTGCCCCTCCGACAAGATAACTTGATATTTTGAATAGGTGGTTTTAAGAGCGCGTGTATCTCATGAAATTTGGTATTTTTACTTTAAATAGACAAATAATTTTAACAGTTCTGTTTAAAATTATTTTTTGTTATCTTAGCATAGTAGTGTCTTCGCTCTCTAAACTTCAAAGTCTGAAACTTGGGATTTCAAGAGTAGACAAGACGCTAGGAATTGGAAGAGATTCCTAGGGCGGGTTTGAGATGCACATTTTGAATCGCCATTGCTACTGAACATGGACGATATATTGATTAAAAGAAAAAAGTAGGATCTATAAACACAGAAAAATGCTATGCAAAAATTACACAAGTTATGTAAGCATATAGAACTTCGTAATAATTAAGTAATTCGATAAACACTACAGTTTAAGTTAATTTTTACCTAATTATTATTAGGTTCATAATTGCTTACATAGTTTTCTGTAATTTTTTTCTCTGTGCGCATATACTCTCGAAATGTAAAAGAGTGAATTTCCACTAGTTCAAGGAATTAAATGAGAGACAACACGTTTTTGAGTGGAAACACGCTCAGAAAGAGTGAAAATTGACTTTTTGACAACAATATTCCACTCTTTTCGAAGTAAACAATTATTCATTTTTTCACGCTATTTTGGAGTGAAATTTTACCACTCAAAAAGGTGTTGTCCTCCTTCACTCTTTTACATTTAGAGAGTAGGCCCTGTAAACATGGATATATAAACTGTTACATTGAGCTGGGTGAATTGTGACCAAATTAGTGAATTAGTAGTTTTTTTAGATAGGTTTAGGTGGAGAGTTAGTGATCACTTTAATCAAGTTTATCTAACTGTTACTAACTATCAACATCTGGACAAATTATGGACCTACTGACATTGGACATTTTGACCATACATGCAACCATTCAACAGTGTATATACCACGTTTATATACTGTAAATGAAGTGTTTAGAAAGTATGAACAACAGCATGTTTAGCCTATGTTTAAAAGCTAAACATGTTTAGGATTTATACATGTTTCTTATGTTTAAACTCTAAACATGTTTAGCGTTTAAACATGATCAAAACATGTTTTGTCCATACTTACTAAACACTTCATTTACAGTGATATGCATGCACTTCTTTATCAGATCATTATTTATCAAAAATTGTTTGTGAGATCAATGTGAGGCTAAAGATATCACTTAAATAAATCACGCAAAACACATAATTTAGGCACGGTGGGTAGTGGACTAAATAATTTGAGGAAAACATGCCACGGCTTACTGATCGTGTTGTAGTTTTCTTCGAGCTTCCTTTAAATATATAGTAAATTATCGACTCAATTAATCTTAGAATATTCTCAAGATCATTAAATTGTTAGAGGGTTTTTTTGGTATTTTGAAACTGACCGCTTTCATGTTCTTAATATTTATTTTCGCTGGTTTGCCACCAGCCGGGACGCCTATAACAGATGACAACGATGGCACTTAATAAGGGTTGTCTCCCAAGTTGGCATCATTCAGGAAAATTTGAAATTTGTCACCCCAATCTTGATTTCATTTAAGGCCATGTTTGGATAAATAATGAGCTTGAGGAATCTTACAGAATTGTTACATCATATTGAGTATTTTCTGCCGGAATTGGCAAACATGGAATAAGATATTCTAACACACTGCAGGAATATTAAATCCTATATCTTCATCTTCAATGTGCCACATGTTGTTACACTTAAGTCTAACCATAACATTTTATTTCGCTATACTTGCATGAGCATTTCACATACTGCAGCATTTACCTTTATGCGTACAATCACAACACACAGCGTGTAAATTTCTCTGCTTTATTAACTAAAGTTACCATTCCGAATTATTTGGCATTGTTTTCTAATCTACACTGTAAACTAAGTGTTGGAAGTATGGACAAAATATTGTTTAGATTTTTTAAAATTAGGTTAAAAACGCGTGTTTTTTTGTTTTTTGATTTTTATGTTTTTATATATGCGTATGTTTGTTTTAAGGGAGAAATTGAAGTGTTAAAGGCATGAAACATGTTTAGAAGGTATGAACAAAAGTGGGGTTTTAGAATGTGTTTAAAACTCTAAACACGCAATTCAAAGTGCAGTTGGTAACTTGTTCCATCTTGGCATGAGAAATTTGGAGATTAAACAATATTAACAGTACCGTTCATCTGTAAGCCTGTACGCGTCCTTACGGTATTTTTACTATTATACTACTAACATTAAAAAATATTGCAGGATTTTGTAGGAAAACCTTCAAGAAATACCATCTGTTACCTCAATAGGTTTGTCAGTTTTGAAGAGTCGACTAGGAGGGAAATATAAAGCCAATCCCATAATGCATTGTTCCTTACTAGCACTTTACTGTAACCACATCAGTGCTTCAGAATATTAAAGGTGCGTGTTCCGATCGTCTTTGGGACCCCCCCCCCCCTGATTTACCCGGAAGTAGTATCGATTTTGATATCAAATTAAGGCCGTATTTTTCTCATTTTTTTCGGTCCTGAAATTTGAGCCCTCGAATCCATTTCATTCCCAAGATATAAACAAAAAACCGCCGTTTTAGTGGTTAACCACTTTTATTAGCACAGTATTGAATAGGGCTTTTGGCACATGCATTATTGCTTCTACCTCAAAACCGCAAGTTTGTTTCCCACGGTACTTGATGGGTGTATTGCAAAGTGCCAGGCTCTCATATCAAGTAGAGAACACAATACACATAAATCGGAACAACCACCTTTAAGTGGCATAGAAGTTTTTGTGAGCAACATGGTCTGTCGGGATTGTCACAAAATGTCCGTACCAACAAAAATCACTAAGAGTATATCGCGAAAGTTTTGACTTTGTGCGTGCTTTGAATGTGCACCACATACGGTCACATGACTAACTAAAGTGCAATTTACAAAATTACAATGCATTATGGGATTGCTTACCACATCTTCTGATGTTGACTTATGATCCAAACATGAAGTAAGTTCAAATTAGATAAAAACAAAAAACACAGAATATTCTCATCCACCAAAAGCTAAGTTCAATTCAATGGCGTTTTAAATGTATACGTTTTGACGTGAATAGACCTTGTTTATTCTGGGATTTAACAGATGCTAAAAATCAGAGGGTGTATTTTTATCAAAACGTATTGTGAATGAACGCTATTGAACTGGTCACTGGAATTGAGATTTTTTCTGTAAGCTTCATTTTCTTAATTTTCCATTTTTTTTTTTTTTTTTTTTTAAAAAACTGAACAAATTATAATAAGGTCAAGGATTACAGTCCCTACCCATAATGATTAGTACAATTATACTGCAAAACTGTTTTAAATAATACACAATTTTCTAAACACAGTTCTCGTTAAATCGCTTTTCAAACATGTTTAAATTACCAAACACATTTAGACGTATAAAGTTTAGCAATTGAACATTGATGATTAAATTAATTGAATACGTGATGTGGAGCTTGTAAAACATGTTACAAATTGGTAAAAAGAATATGTTTATTGTTAAACCCAGTTTTAGAGTATAATTGATACGATACTTTAGTAATAACAATCATTAATGAAATGAATCAAATTAAGATATAACAGCTACAATGAGAACCTGAGATTGAATCTTTAAGTGCTAAAAAAATCATAATCATTAGCGTTACGTTAAACCGGACGCCAGTTTTACATAATCAATTTGCATGTTTTAAAAGGATCGGTAATTTAAGGAAAAAAGACTCGCCAAGTCTACACCTATAATTTATTGTTGTAATTTTTTAATTTAAACGTCTCGCTTCGGGGGAATTGAAACCTGTATTTTCATAGGACAGGTAGTTTCTTTTTTCACACTAATACTTAAATTTGAAAAGCTCTGCAAGTATTTCCTGAGTATCGAAAGAAATGTATGAAAGAGTGTTAAGTAAATTACCTTTATAAGAGAAAAAGTTTATATCTCGGTAATTACAAAATTGTTAGTATAAACAGGATAGAGTACCCTTTTGTCTGCATTCAAAATTAAAAGCTGTGCTTCTCTAGTATGGAAATTCCAGAGCTTAGGACTGTACTTAGACTTCAGAAATTCATAGATTCACTACAGCGCTCATTTCTTATAGCAATATATCCTTCAACTTGACGCAAAATCCTGATTGACGAGGGCACATGCGGCCAATGCTTTTACAAAAATAATAGTTTATCTCGAATTTCCAACTGGAGATCGAGTAACATCCCCATCGGTTTCATTTGTTTCTGCTCACGTAAGACTGTCCACCTGTTATGGACTTTTATTATAAAATCTTAGGGAAAAATCCCCAAACTCTTTTGGTCAGTGATGTCTGTTAAACACGAAAGGTAGCCAAAGGTCATGTACTTAAACATGTGCCAACAGGTTAGTTTGTCTTAACCCGATGACTTCTTAAGGTTAGTCAGGTGATTTACTAAGGGCAACACATAACAGGATGCGTCACTTGTTTGACGCCAGATTTTCAGTGGAGAATACCAGAAGTACCCAATGACGATTTAAGCATGTGGTCAAAGGTAAATTCAACATTGTTCGTGATATCATAACATATTATATCATCTGGACCCGCTATATAGTTTACGGTTGAAATAATTAACTAAATAAAGTGATAATCACATCTCGCATTGTGAATAACATAACTAAAGAAAATCTCACGAACCATGATAATTACCCACGATACTAAAGTCCATGCAAAGTGATGGTTTCCTTGTGATAATAAGAAACAAAAGAGGACATTGCAACCTGCTACATTGAAGTTTCGAGTAAGATTGCGACACAAGAATTGTGAAACAAACGCGCATTAAACATGTTCCATCGCCTTGCCTAAAATTACTACCAAAACGGTTGTTTCTCGCATATCATGACTCTGTGTTTGTACAGCAATATGCTGGGTAAAATTTAGGCCTACTTTACATAATAAATTTTCAGAGCAATAGATGCAACCCAACCTGGAAATGCTCTTCTTAACTACATTCAAGTCGTCCCCTAAAATAGCAAAAAATTAAATAATAACGAGTTGCCAACAATGACGTGACTTTGTACTTTAGGTTAACTTTTAAACATTGTCCTCACGTAACATGAAAGAAATTAAAGATACTAGGCGGTCATCCAGCTTTCGCGATTACCTGTCTTTCTTGACCAACTGTATGTGACCTTTGACCTGTGTGTGACCTTCATAAAGATATGTCCTTTTAGCATTGTTTGGTTGGCACTCTTATAACACCCAGTGCCAAAAAAAAAAGAGAATCCATTTAATTTGTTTAAAGATTACGTCCGTTTGCCATGAGAAAGCAGTAGCAAATGACATGACAAAAAGTTAACAAATGACACGACAACAATTGATTGTTAATACGTTAAACGTGAGATGACCTCTTTTGCCACGTTAAGGGCAAGTACATACGTATTACATAAATACATAAGATTCGGGTCGATCTCATTAATCATCTGACGATACAGCTAAATTCAACTTTAATCATGTCAATTGTTAATTCTTACCCTGTGTTTCAGGTGTGACATTGTAAAAAAACTTAGGAAAAGTACCAAGTTTACAAAGGTAGGCTTAAAATTAATGTATTTACAGGCGATGATTTCTTTCAAATATTTCTAGATACCTTGAATTCTTTACATTATGTGCATGTTGTAATTCAATTGTGCACATGAAAACCTCCAATTGACAGTATAATTGCAGCTAAAATCTTAAATACTATCAGATTAGCCTTTTTATCAATATTGAGTTCATTCTTCTGATTAAGAAGAAACAATGGTGTGGTCAAAGAAATAGTCTTGAGCTGCATTAAAGCAATAATTATTTCAGATATCTTCAAAGTACGCCTATGCGCATTCGTACAGGCACATGTCGCGTTATTACTGCTTAATTTCATGAGAAAACATTAGACAAACAGTATTAAGGTACATAATTCCATTACAAACCTCAAAATTTGCGCCAATTATTGAGTTAAAAAGAGCACATACATTTATACTAATGAAATAAACCGGCGACCCAGTTTTTCCTCCATACCCTAATCATAGCATTCGTTATATACCTAGCTACATTAGTGAAGTTCGTGTTGAATACGCCAACTGCCTTTAAGAAAGATAGCGCAATACTTTGTTCCACAATTTTGTAAACCTTTCAACATAAAGGTGTTGAAACTGTACTGACACGGGAAGCACTTGTATCGATTCGTAGCCACACCACCACATCTGTTTTATCCATCCATTTTTCAATAATTTCCTATTGTTCTAATACTAACCCAAAACCAGAGGAATATATGTGGTCCTATCTCAATCATGACAGTTATTAGCTTTGAATTACTCCGTATTCTGGCCTGATACAACCCCTTTTTCGCAACCTAATACGGGAATCGCCCAAAAGTACATTTTATACACATTTTGATATTGATGAGTATTGTATCCGCCAGAAATCTTCCTTCCCATCTTATGCCCCGATGTTTTCTGGTCGTGTTATGTTGCTGTCGGTGTACAGAAGATATCAACAGAAATTAAACAAGGGGTGCTAGCCACGTTGGTGCTGGAGGAAAAAGGCGCATGATTTCTCGCGGATTGCCCAGCGAAACCCGACCGAACACGCGAATCGATACGCGAGTACACGATGTGACAAGAAGGGTTGTTTTAATAAAACGTTGTCGCGAGATAAGAATAGAGACGAGACTTGGTTATATTGCATGGGATCACAACGTGTTCAACAGCAAAAAAAAAAGGGAGAGAGGACGGGATGGCTGGTTGATGAAGTAACCTACATCCAGAGGCGTAGATGAGGAGGGAAAAGAGACGAGATCAAAAGGTCGAGGTGTACACTGATTTACCCTGTGACCTCTAAGCACGATGCTCTTTCTTCGCAACCTCCGGCGCCCAGCGACTCATCTTACTATCCCGGTCACGCATCTGTAAGTTTTTTCCTCCATGTTCAACCTACTTAATATTCTGAGCATCATGTTCACTAAGTTTTTGTTATGAATGCCATAGCGTATGCCAATAATAACGCCTGATATATGATTCCAATTGATCGACAAAAAAGATGGTTGCTCATTCAGATTCTTTAATGAGAGAGAGGATCTTACTCATTTATGGTAATATCATCATCATTATAGCTTAAATGCAATCTTATAAGTACCAAATAAATAATCATCTCGGGGAAATCCAATAGCAGATTGTCAATATTGATCATTGTAAAATATTGTTCCAATATTTGTCGATGCGTTATGGCATCGGTCAACATTACCCCGGATTCCCGCTGGAACGTCCATCTGTTTGACCTGAGTTGAACTGTATAAATTATTCCCAACACTTAGCTTTACATATCCAAGTTGTGCCTTCACTTAGACCATTCTGGACAGTAGCTTTTTTAAGACGTTTCCTGTTTTAACAGTAACAAGTAACAAATTTCCCCTAGAAGCATAATGCTAAAATACACGGCCAAAAAGGTTTGCTAGTGCATTAGAGACTTGTGCTCGGGCGACCGACTGTCTCGAAACCTTTCTTCGATACAGTGCCATCATACAATTATGGAAATGTTACGAGCAAAGATTACCCTAAACGACGTATCTATACCGATGTGTGTCAACGGGCTGTGAATTCAAGATCATTTTAGATGAGGGGGGACTGGCAGGAGACGGCAGATGTCATCAAATATTGAGAATAATCATCAAATCTTGGCAACCAAAAAAATGAGATTCAGAAGAACACCTACAGAGAAAGCTTGTGGAAATTAGCGCATGGTTGGCGGATTCAGACATTGATGGAGAAAGCATGATTAAACATGGCCTATTTATTTGGCCACAATACGCTGGCAAATCCCAATTTAACAGGCGTTGCTTGAATTAAGCTCACGCGTTATTAAATTAATATATTGGCCAAAACTGGTGCATGACATTTTCCTTAACTAGTGCAGGGTTTTGATTGCTATATATGTCATTCTGATCTTCCTATTTTTAACTATGTCCCATATACAATTATATTCTCTCCATCTTGCTGATATTTGGAAACATTCTTACCCCAAATTTAGGTCAAAATGCTCGTGACATTATTATGTCACCATTCATCAATATTTCATAAGCACTGCTTTCCCAAATTTCATTAGAGATCAACAAGTAACGATGAATAATAAATTATTACCCAACATGGCAATCAAATTTTAACAGTCTTGCTGTGGAAATTCAGGAATACAGAACATTTTATAATGCTCGGCACAAATTACCGTTTGAATTAGTAGTCGAGTTGAGCTTAGGAACCATTCTATAAAATAATGTTAGAAACAGTATATTCGCATTCAGTATCATTATACAATATAAAATAAGGTTGTATTCACACCATAAATTTTAATTATGCACTTCAAACCTGTGGAATAGATTTATTTTCCACTCCTTTGGACGTTAATTCGAAATGTATCGACTCCAGCCTGTTAACCCTTTCAAGGCAGCCACGTTAGTTGCATCAAAAGGCCTTCAACTCAATATGTATTCTGTCCAAGGCAAGAATGTTAGTACTAATATGCCAGTCAATGTAGTGCCCATGTTTAATACTATTACAAAGTGTAACTGGAATCCAATAGAACTGTTTTTGCCCGTTACATGCATTTATTGCCCCAGATTACCTACAAATAGTCAATAGTTGTGTATGTTCTCGTTTTTATTGTCAATAATGTAGCAAAGCCGCTTGCAGCTAACTATACGACCGTGCTTGACAAAAAATAAACCTGACAATTTTAGATGTAGTTTTATTGATTTACCACTAATTGATTGATTGAAAACAGTTTAATCACCTCATAATATCTAATTTATTAACTAGTCACATTCTGAACACTTACTGTGCAATAAGGTCCACGCTAACTGTTTTGTTGTCACCAAAATGCCTTAGAAAAACTTAGATTATAGGGCTAGGTTATATCTCCACTGCTGGGTTCAAAACCAAATGAAACCAATGAAGGAGGAAATAGTTAATAAGCCGATCATGTTTACCCCCTAAATCGCGCCAATTTAACTTTTGGTGTCCTAGCTTTTTTTCGCTGTTGTTTAGTGTCGTGGGAGATTGTTGGTGGTTACCTGGTGCTTCTGTGGGAGTAATACTGTTATATTAGTCATGACAGCGCCCAATGTACAGACAGATTACAGAATAAGTCTCCTCAGGGAGACCTACCATAACTTAATCTATGCCCAGTTCGGGGGATAGTGACTCACTTGGGCCAGGCGGGTGAGCTGCAGCCCTTTTCTCCAGCCTCGGGCACTAGGGAAACCCAAGGTATATATCGCGAGTATATATACCTGTATCATGCTTTAATGAAACTCTCAGTTTCACTTGCCTCAGAAAGCGTTCCATATTATATTGCTTCGGCATGCAAAAAGCTAAAAAGAGCACGCGGTCGCGTTGCAATATATTGCAGAATTGACCCAGAGTGCAATTGGTACCGGAAATAATTCTTAAGGTCAACTTCCACTTGTTTTATGTGTAATTGGCTAATTGCATGTTGTGTTCTGCATTTTATCTTTCATATGTACCATAAAATGATGTAAGCCAATATTGTACATAATTATGGGAATACTAATCCATACAAGAAAATAATCATACTGCACTCTTGTAATAAGTGCCTAATTTCGTGGTCCATAATACAGACTATGGTACACTCTAATAGTCTAAGCAAAAGAGGGTTCTTAAAGGGTTACTGCCTCTTATACATGGAACCCTCAAAAAGAAAGTTATTCACATTAGTTTTAAAAGGTTATTAAGCATATACAGGATCTTCGGTGCTTAAAATCATTGATCATGATAACCTGTAGATATTTTCTATTTCTTTGAAGAACCTTTGAGTGTCCCAAATAAGGTTTTACATGGAGGACAGTCAGGAACCCATTGGAACCGTTTTTCTTAAGACTGTATAAACAAAACCGGTGATTTCTGGGTGAAATAATATCATACCCACGATTGGTCACTTATTTTAATCATGTTAATATAGTGTATTATACATAGAAATGTGAAAATTGAGATTAGTGCTTGCTACCTTGTGCAACCTTGTTTTGAGTGGTGTTTGTGTACTTTAAGACTACATAAGGTGGATTTATAAATCAGTATCTTCACCAAAAAGCATAACATTGAATACGAGACAGATTAGCTTAATGTTAATCACATAGGCTTACAAACACAAAACGGCATATTGGATGATACAGCTCATCGCGTATGAATATCCACTGCTCACTTTGTTAACATGATTAAGCTCAAAATGTTACAAGGAAAAATTAAGAAAGGATTGTTCAGCGTCCGTAAAGTTTCTTGCAAACGAGCAGAGATTTCACTCTTAACTGTTTACCGTTATGTTAATCCTTGACAGATAGGCAGATCAGTGAAGGTATTTTTGGCTACAACAACAGCATGGCTTCCCCGACCTCCGTGGCCTCAGCAATGTTAGCTTGAAACAGAAGCCTGCGGAGAGGCTAACAGGTCGTTAGCTACCCACGAGCTTTCAAATATTCAATCCAAACCAAATCATACCTTTAAAAAAAATAATCCTATATTTTATTTGGACATGGCTAAAACTGTCGATAAAATAATAATACTATTCAACCGGAAGTGTTTGTACAGCCTCGCAAGACGATTTTGTTATCCCTCGTCTTGTCGGATCGAACGACGGGTTTTTGTTTTTGTTTCAATTTGTGGGGCTCTCTCTTTACACCACGCGATTCTATGGTTATATTTTGAAAGAAAATATTTAACGTTGTGATTTATACGGCTTCAGTTGGGACGTAGTGAAAGTCGCGCGAGTGTTGTTGTTGCTTGCCGGTCATCTACGGTTATATCATGACTGGGGAGCCCCAGTCGTTATCTTGCCTCTATATAATAACTAAAACAACAAACATACAAATAAACAGTCTGTCAATGCGCGTGTATATTAAGCTTCATTTCAGCTGAGAGTTCGAATCATTTCATGAGAAGATGTGGGTGAGTGGGGACGGGGTTGCATTGGAAAGCTGAAGTCATCTATCTACATGTACAGCTAGCTGTTTCTACTATAACTCCGTGATCACACTTTGGCTTTGGAGCGCTGCCTGAAATTGACTCTTATTCGGATAGATAGGGCACCGGCAGATATGTTGATGACCGTTAGCAGGAAGTTACCTGGTTTCTATATTTTTCCTCTTGACCATTATTAACCAACAACACTAAAGCTTCATCTTTTCTACCCCTGGTTTCGGAAATCCGACTCTTCCAATAATTACCACTTCTCACCGAATGCGAGAGAAATGATATGAGGGATTTGCTGGAGTTAGGTAAGTACCCAAACTTGAGAATGAATGACTTGAAAATAGGATATATGCACTTGTCCTACAGATATATCCTTCATGAGCTTATTTCCTGCTTTCGTCCGTTTAGCAGGTGATTGTAAACACCTCTTGGGTCAAACAGAATCCAGTCGTGTACATTTATAGTTTTGTTGTATTTGGAAGTTTTATTCATTTAAGACACTTACGAAAAGGTAATAGTTGTGGAATTATTGCATGTGGTGTACGTCCTTTCATCCGTCAAAGTTGCCTAGCAACCCTAAGGGGCCTGTCACTCCATTTTTTTTCTCTTCAAACTGCCATGCCAGAGTTGTGCCATCGGACTATTCAAGGACATTCCACCAAACACCGCGTACTTTTTGGCAAGGGCCGCGCACCCTTCTCAATTTAGGCCCGTGGGAAACTTTTCCTTCTCTTCTCAAACTTGGATTTCACAAAAAAATCGCCCCGCGTGATTGAAATTTTGCCATTGAAAGGTGAGCAAGTTGCCCGGGTACGTTGTTCACGCTCGATGTAACTAAGTTGAATGCTAGAAACCAAGCCGGTGCCAGAATGTCTACTCTACCTGTCCTGAAAAAAAGACTTTGACAGACCTGTTCGCCCCAGGTAAATCCTAAGAACCAAGTCTAGTCCGCTTAGACATGGTCTCGTCAACAACCCCCTTCATAAACGTGTTTTGGTCCACCTTCTCCTACCTTTACAAACGAACTTTTTCTCCTTTTACTATGATTATGAGCATGAGAAGTGCCGCAAACTTTATAGCAAGCGATTTGTATCAATTTATCCATCTCTTTTGATGTATAAAACCCTTTCCTCTGAAGTAGTAGCAATTAAGTGGATTTTGTAGATACGCACTGCCGATTACAAATTATTTCCATGATACAACCAATTTGCACGCTTTCCCTTAAACACAACCAGGAATCATGTTGTGGCTATTTTGCAAAGCGCGCCTCAGTGCACCCCAGAGAGCCTTAGTAAAGAAAAAGTTCCCTCCATTCTGACATTCTGACACCATCCTCTAAAATTGGCTACAAAACGGGCGGCGCAGTGGGGCATAAAATCCGCCTTGAGATGGCCAAATGAGGCGTTCAACCCTACCGGTTCGGCCTTCATTATCGGTAGGGACACCCCGATAGCAACTTGTTTTGTGTTCGCAATTCTTTGTTAAAAAAGCTCCGCATATGGGAAAAGAATATTATATATTCCTCCTTTTAACGTTGCTACAATGTAGTAGTTATAATGCTCTCTATTTACAATTGCACTCTTTATAGCTGATTAGTACTGCCGAATTCATTTGAATAAGCAAATAATTTCTTGGATACAAGTGGCTTACATGCCTGTAAGTGGCAACTTAAAACATTTGCCAGTGAGGGCATAGATAAAGCGTGTTTAGTTTGTTGGAGGCACACGCCTACTTTCAACTGCATGTATAATATACATCAGAAAAAAATAGTCTTATTCCTTTGCGCTCACTGTACCACTATCTATCGGAAACACAGAGATTTGTACCGGCATCAATCTTGTTTTGCAAGCTGTGGTTAAACTAAGGAACTCAAATCCCGTCTGCCAATTGAGGTTCACAAACGAATGAGTTATAACCCTGTGATTCGATTCAAATACGCAACCGTGCCAATTGGCGTCAAATTAGAAGCGACTAGTTTTCCATCTTGCTGTGTTCCTCTAGACACCTGACTAGTAATGGTTAGTTGATTCCATTCAAAGTGCGATTGCAAGGGAGGGGCTCCGAACCAACCGCGAATAATCATTTGACCCCGAAGGTCACGAGAAAAGCCGTAGGGTGTACGGAGTGCGCAAGGCAATACAAAGGAATAAGTAGAACGGAAAATGCTCCAACTCTGTGCAACATGTCAAAAGCTAGCTAGCTACGAATTCACTTTATTTATCAAGAGAATCTAGGCACTCGCGTACTCAGGAGAATGCGCACTGCATAAACAGATAAAATAATGGCAACACACACTGGCATCGTGGTAATTAGAAAGAAAATATTACATTATCCATTGTTAGACACTTTGACATTTCGACTGACCCTGGTCCCAGTAAACAAACACGATTTTTTTTTTCAAAATTATTTTAAAAAGGTACAGAAAGCGTCTTCGGATTGTCGATAAAATTCCTTTCTGTAATTGCATTCATTCTTATATTCATTAAACAGCTACTTCTACCTCTCTATATTTCTCTATATTTCAGAGCCAAAATAAACCTCAGAAAAAACAGACTTCCCGGTTTATATGCACCAGTGTACGGCGCTTACTGTCATATAATCTAGATTCCATGGGCACAGTTTAGCTGTAAATCTATCAGCTCTAGAGTTAGTGTGATGGGGTTGTCAATAGCTAACTGGACACGATGTTTAATACTTAAACACCGATGATAGAGCAGTTTTAGATGCCATGCGCGAGGTGTATGCTTGTACCTGAATGTGGAATTATTTTGTTCGTTGATCGAAGAAGCCCGCGTACACGCAGTCGCGTATCGCATCTCAACCTCACTATAATTGACGCAAGTGAACGCAGGAACGAGTCTATTATGTTCTCTGGGATATGAAATCATTACACCTCATGAAAATTCATGAACACAACTTATGTTATTTCATTGGCTGATTCCGATTACAACTGCAATTTCCCCAGGGAAATAGTTTGAACTGTTTCCCTACAACCGCGTCCCCAGAGTCGCAATGAGGTATAATAAAAAAAAAATACTACATGGCTTATATCGGGGAAATATGGCACACTATTTTCCCTTTGTACTGGCTGACAGTACGGGGTGACAGGCCTGTAGTAGTACCTCGGAAAAGTAGTGTGCCCTATTTTCCCTCTAACCTAACCAAGTAGTATTTGTAAACTATTGCGGCATTAATCAATGCATGGATAAAATAATTATCACATGGTCTGGCCTCACTTCACAGACCCTTTGATCATTTTACGAGGAAAATACGAACGGTTATAGATACATAGGTGATGTCAGTCGTACCTACATTTCATTTGGGGCACCTTCCCTTGACCATTAATGTTTGATTGTTAGCTGTAGGCAGTATACAAAGAGTAAGGTGTCCTTACTTAGACCAGTCGGGGGGGCCAACTTTCACTTTCACACTTTTTCCCTTCTTCTCCTCCTCTTTTCCTCTTCTTTCCTTTCTTCTACTTCCCCCCCCCCCCTTCCCTCGCATGCTGGCCCGTTTTTTCTTCACCAGGTCTACCTGTGTCGAACAAAGATATTTCTAAAAACCGAATTAGTTTACACTAAATTAAACACCGTTATAGACAAAATCCTCTGTGATTTTCCAATTAGGCCAGCCAGGCTACAATGGTGTACACTAGGCGGTCACCGGGTTTTCGCGATTGGCTTTCTTGCCCAACTGAATGTGACTTTGAACCTGTGTGGGTGGACGCTCGATTGGTTTTTTGGGGGGGATCAGGTCAGCGGTCCGTTGGTGACGCAACATTGGACCTCTAGAATGAACTTTGACCTTTTGGGTCCTACTCTGAACCTTGCAAAGAAAGGTCATACTGTCCTCCCCTACCTTCATGCCAATAGCACCCCTATGTCCCAAGCATAACGAAACGCCATAGAGCCGAAGGAAAGACCAGACAGACAGACTCGCAAACAGGTCCGCACTTTTAATAGTATAGATTAAGTTTGTTAGTGTCTTCACCAGCTAACAACCTTTCTTTCTACTACAGATCACAGATCTTCAACTTACGACATGAAATAAAAATGGCCGACCCAATGGAGCGAATTCAGTTTACTTCTATTCTGGAGTCTAACAAGTTTCATTTCCGGTTCAGCTGCCACTCGTTTCTTAGGTTCTTGTTGACCATGCGTCTCATACGCTTTGGTCATGTCATGATAATTCGTTCCAAAATGTACTCATTCATTAGAATTTACTTGTCACCAAACCTAACTATATCAATGTCCACTGTAGATTGAAAAAATGTATGGGCCGATTGTAGCCAGAGGATGTTTTGAAACCCAATCCCATAATGCAAAGTACCTATACTGTACTAAACACGTGTCAGTACTTAAGAAAAAGTGTTCCAAAAAAAATGTAGTTTAAGGACCACAAACATTTCAAGATCATGATAACAAAAATCCTGAAGTCCTGGCAATAAGGGGATAAAATTATATCAAAGCCAGCATTTTTTGGTGTTAAGAATATGGCGTTTGTGGGATAATGGCCTCTTTGGGTGGAATTTCCCAAAAAACTGGTGCATTGTGGGATGGACTTCAAAAAACACACTTTTAGCAGTTAGGTAAGTAGAAATACCTGAGTTTGTTTGCCCTAGAATAATTAAGTAAATGTTACCTAATTATCTTTGGTGTATGGCTCTCCTGATTTCGTATCAACGGTTGAGTCAACCTATTTATGATACAGCATATTAATGGATCTACAACTTTAAACTTGTATATAAATGTCCACTCTGCCGTTTCTGTATTAATATGATTAAGAGTTGTTGCCATTCTGAAAGTCCCAGTTCCATATTCATGATATTTTTCATCAGCATGTACTATTGGCTGTTTGATGCATACCACAAGTACAATGTGACTGCTCAACGTATGTATATTTCTGATAGAAGTCCCTTCGGGATTATACATGGCGCACAATATGTGTTACCAACAAAAGAATTAATGTACAACAATTGCGTCAATTGGATTAATGTATTTGCCATATAGAAAATATAGAATGTAACTTGGAGGCTGTTAAGACGGTTTTATGCTTTTCTTTCACTTCCTTCGTTGGTTTCATGTATTTTCTCAAAGTTTAGCATATGGAATTCTTTGAGTAAAGGCAAAATTCGTATTTTTTCACCTCCTTTAGGGAATGTTGATTTCATGTCGTTTCATACCTCTCATTGCTGCGATTTAACGCCAATTGGTCAGAGTCAGTGTTTGACCATTGGAGCAAGCATGATATGACACTATAGTGATTACGGCACAACGATGGCGACTACAAACGGACTTTTGTGGTCCAAAACACAACAAATTGCAAAGTGCTTACTATTTGGGAGGCATTCAAAGCTAGTCTTCCTAAATTTACTACCGATTTTTTGACACAAATTCCAGATCGCATATTGAACAAAATTTACAGATTGCATTAATATTGCATATAAAATTAGGGGTTTTATTGGTTGAACTATTTCCCCCAAAAGTCTTTTGTAATTCCAACAGCCTTTCATGTATTTATTTGCATTTTGTGGTTGTTGTTGTTTATTTGTTTTCTTTTTCTCAGGCTACAGTACATGATTGTTTAAAATTATTATTATGTTTGTGACCTTTTGAGTAGTTTGTAAACCAATATTGGGAACTTTTATAAAGTATGTATACACCAAACAAGTATGCGAAGTTATTATAAACGTTAATACTTCATCCAATCAGCAACGTGAAAAACAAATTTACCTCGGCCAACAATGAATACATTACGCAATATTATAGCCAGCGATGTACCAACAAGTGCATCAATAACAACAGCAGCAACAACAACAAAAACAACAACAAAAGCAGCAGCAGTAACAACAACAAAACAACAACAACAACAATTTTGTTCTTACACAAGTAGCATCAACTATGCAATCAAAGCATCGTGAATGTTAACTTGTGTTACCTTTCCAAATAAACCATACAATCATCACTGATTCACTGATGAAAAGTTTTATATAATTATATTGCGACACTCTCAGTAACTGAATTAGAATTCCATTTTCAGTTCTTTATGATTAATATCATTATTTATTTATGATTAATATATATGTTTTAAATGTCATAGTGTGTGTGGTTGTTTGTTTGTTTGTTTGTGAAAACAATGAGCAGCGTAACAGCAAGATATCACACCAATATAACATGAGCCCTTAAAGGTAAAGAAACTTTTAAAAGAGGCGAAAATCCTCGCTGATATTTCTAAACCGCATGAGACTGACCATTCTATCCACTGGCTTGTCCTGAGGTATTCCAAATCTTCGTGCGCCATGCCAAAGGGGTTTTATACCTCAGTACGGAGTGACCAACGATTTAGAATTTAAAAATTCAAATCAATAACTTTCCCAAAAGCATATTCTGTTTTTTTTTTTTTTTTTTTTGTGTATTGCGACACTCTCAGTCAAAATTAGAATGTCGTTTTCAGTTCTTTGAATTGCCTTTATGATTAATTGATTAATATATATGTTTTTAAAATGTCATAGTGTGTGTGTTTGTTTGTTTGTTTATTTGTTTGTTTGTTTGTTTGTGAAAACAATGAGCAGCGTAACAGGTAGATATCACACCAATACGACATGAGCTCTTAAAGGTAAAGAAACTTTTAAAAGAGGCGAAAATCCTCGCTGATGTTTCTAAACCGCATGAGACTGTCCATTCTAATCCACTGGCATGTCCTGAAGAATGCCAAATCTACGTGCGCCATGCCAAAGGGGTTTTTATACCTCAGTACGGAGTGACCAACGATTTAGAATTTAAAAATTCAAATCAATAACTTTCCCAAAAGCATATTCTGTGCGGACAAATCGAACTTAACCTTTACTGCTTGTACTTAATGCTATGTCCCTGCTTTTATTATGGCATCAGGCAAGCAATTACTTTGTTTTTGCTCGTGTGGAGGCTTACAGAATGCACAACGCTTGTATTGTATACTGAATAAGGAATCACAATTAGCGCGGACATAATGTCTCAACGATTGTATACGATTCGTTTGCGTTACAAGGCTAGTATTGCGTAATTAAATAATTGTTGGACGGGACAAATTTGTTTTTCGTGTTGCTGATTGGATGAAGTAGTACACTTTCTAATGACTTTGCATACTTTTTCGTGTATACATACTTTCTCGTACAAGCTCCTAATTTTGGTTTAGAAACAACAACTACTCCAAAGCTCACAAACATAATAATAATAATAATAAAAAACATGTATAAAAACAAACAAACAAATATCAACAACAACCACAAAATGTAAATAGAAACATTTCAATTTGTTTTGTTTTTTTTTTGACCACAAGTCCATTTATATTCGCTTCCGTCGTGACTTATCCTGGTCATCATGATGTCCCATCATGTCTTACTCCAACGGTCAAACACTGACTTTGACCAATTGGCATTAAACTTGGTCATATAGCGAATGAGTTTAAATGCACCGACAAGAAGTAAAGAAATGACTTTAAATCAACATTTCCTAGGAGCGACAAAATATATACATACGGATTTTGCTTTCCTCAAAGAATTCTATATGCTACCTTTTAGAAATACATGAAGTCAAAAAAAAGAAATGAAGGAAAAACGAATATAACTGTCATAAAGCCTTCAGGTTACCTTCTATTATTTTCATAAATGGTAAATACATTAATCCGATTGACGCAATTGTTTTACATGAATGTTCTTTTGTTGGTAACACATATTGTGCAGCATGTATAATCCCGAATGACTTCTTATCAGAAATATACATGTACATACGTTGAACAGTCACATAGTACTTGCAGTAATAGTCGAGAGCCATATGTGTTCCCGTGGGATTTTGATGTTTATTTTCCGTTTTCTACGGGAACGTGTTAATTGTGATACGATTGAGCCCAAAACAATTATGGTGGCATTTACATGCAAATTAAGTATGACGTCATGATTCAAAATTGAACTAAACTAGGACTCAATCATATCAACCGCTTGGCTTCCTAACATTCTATAACACAAGATTAAAAATTCAGCATTTCAGCAGTATTCAAGATGGCGTCCAAAATTTGAAAATTATTGAAAAAGCGGCAGAATTGGGAAATAATCAATTTAATAGAGAAAAAACATACAAATATATTCAAAGGCTATCAGAAACTTGCTTAAGATCCAGGATGGCAACCAAAATGTCTTCAAAAGTTCCGCCAAAATGGCAAAGCCTGTGAATAGATTAACAGTTTTTCTTGGTGTAATAATTGTGTTAAAGAACTTGAACCACCCAGTGTCATTTTAAGGGCATCGTAAACCCTTGGCAAGCATATATTTAATATCATCTTGCTTTAGGTCCAAGATAGTAGCCAAGATGGCCGCCTTCGAATCTACATATTTATACCTTCTGTATATTCGGTTATATTATACAGAAATTATGATAAAAGTACTAATTAAAGTATGAAATAATATTACTTTGACAATTAGAAACTTATATCTGGTATTTGTGGTTGTTAACATACTTATAATGAAATATTATGGCAATATGCGTCCCGTTTAAGTTCTTTAAACCTATAAAATTTCCATTTTGTTATCAATTGACCAACATCTTGGAATTTTAAGCTGAAAACAAATAAAAAATATAATTACCTAGTGATCAAAAACATGTCTCGTGCTTTAATTTATAATTTTTAATCATTTCTGGATGATACATTTCTAAAGACATGGTAATTTGTAGGTTTAAAAACAAATCTTAAACATGTTAAATGGCAGCCGTGTTGGTCACCGTCTGAGACTCCCTCCATTGTTAACAAAACAGAAATGCCAGACACGAGTTTCTAGTAACGGTCAAAGCTCACACTTTAATATACACATTTTGTGATATTTTGAATGATATAGCCAAATATATTACATATTATGATAATTTTAAGGTTTTCTCTTTAAAGGCGTCCGCTTTGGCCGCCATCTTGAATTTGGGGATGCTATCAGGACTGAAAGGCCAGATGAGAGTTTCTAATGGCAAAGAAATATATCCCATCCTTTCATTTAAATCTTAATGGCACGTTGCGTTTTCTATGTTTTTAATGACGTCATATTCATTTGCATAAATGGTAAATTACAAATGGTCAGAAAAATTGGAACCATCGATTTTTTGATAAAGTGGCCATTGTATATTGGAATCTAGTAGAAATGAGAAAATAAGCACGAAAAGCCCACGGGAACTATTCTTCTTAAATAGGGCCCTGAACTTCTACTCTGTTTTCATTGTTACTCCTGTTGTTAAGTTGCTGATGCTACTGTTGCTGATGCTACTGTTGCTGATGCTACTGTTGCTGATGCTGCTGCTGTTTTGCTGCAGCTGATCTGTTCTTAAGATGTTTTGTTTTTGTAAAATCAGGTGTGGAATATGACATTCTTCCTTGGATCACGATGAATTACTCAATCTTGTTTGACTGGTTGGATCTTAATTCCCTCGGCTATGTGTTTTCTTGAGCTATGAGCTTTGTTCCTTTTAATTTCTCGTCCTTTCTCGACCTTTCACGTACCAATGCCCTCCCTACCAACCAGTAAGCTATATGACGGCATCATAAGGAGTCATTCCTTTGTGATGCAGTGATACCCAGGGCAATTTACCATCCCCATCGCATTTTTCTTTTTTGCACACCCATGTAACCAAAAAATCGAACATTTTCCCAGTGGAGCGTTCATGCTGCCGTCGACGCGAATCCATCTTTCCCAATCATGGCGTGTTGGCCGATTATTCCCCCATCATTTATTCTGGCACACGTCGCTGTCTGTCGTGCATTCACCCCACTGACATACCTTGCGCCAGCTTTAACCTATCTATTTCTTCACCATGCTGCCGAGCATAATGCACGAAATATGGCATATTGCTGCACGCATCCGCTAGAAAGAATCCCATAGCAATCTCAGCCCTTTCGGTTTATAAAAACATTTCGAATAGTGGTCCATCACTTGAAGTTTTACCGCCGCCATATATTACGCCTAATACTGGATAACATATCCTACAATTTTTCTTGACGGAAAGTAACCTAATGTCGACAAACCTCGGTGTCAATGAACGGTTTCTGGTGCGCGCCATCCGTTTATGATTGCCACGTTGCCATAGTAACCGCATCAAAATTTAGGCAACAAAAAAGTGTTTGCCGCTTGAAATGCTCATCCTTTTCTGAAAGCGGAGGCAACAGACGGCGACCACTCAACTTAGCGAGCTTTTTGGATTCAGTTTGTGATTCTAGGGACAGCATGAAAATTCTGCTGCTTAATTTGTAATGCAAAGTGAGATGGTATGATGCAAAGTTGAAACCAAATCTCTAACTCTGCCATCCTTAAGAGTGAAAACGATACCCGCTCTCCATATGACAGCAAAACTATGAACTTCGTTACCAATTGCTTTATACGCCACTGCGTTTGGTTCTACCTCAATTGTTATGACGCTAGGACCTTGGTTTTAAGAGTGTCTTGAGCGATTTTATGCACAAACTTATGAAATATTCAAATATATCACAAAAAAAGCGATCCGAAGAAAGTACTCCACACAATTTTAGTACCAATGCTTTGATAACATTTGCATTATTAGTATAACACTTCTGATTTTGTGGGTTGTATATCAATCTTTGTGTCATCAGCGTTTGCTGAACAGTGACTCTATGTTTAAAAGGTTATACTTTTATTGTTTTACTCAAAAGTTTTCGATGCAGACATGATTTTAAACTGACATTTTGTCCTCTGCAATACTTTCTTAGTCTGATATGGCTAAGGTCAAGTTAAGCTCCTTTGATAAGCACGAGAAAGTCACAACTCACAACACCCTACTACGTCCTCTGTACGGTCTTTTTAACAGAGTTATTGTATGTCTCTTTTGCTCTTCATGTCGTTTCCTGTTTTCGCGCCTCTCGTGCTCATCTCTTCGTCTTATCTTTTTCTCTCCCAGCATGCCTTGGGGCATTGATCATGGTGATACGTACATCCAAAACCGCCATCTTTAGGTAGTCGGCTACACACAACTTCTTCATGGTTCGTTGAACCAAGTTAGCCGATCTATCCCAGATAATAGTCGCTAAGAAAACGTGTTCTTTTACACCCTCTTCACCTTATCAAGAGGTCTTACGAAAATTGTTTCTTTTACTTGTCGATTTTGCTCTTATTACCGCCCTAAATCTATTGGCAATCCGGACGGCTTGACACAACTCGACCACCGATCGTTGGTATCATGACTCCCTCTCGACGCAGAGATGCCTACTTCTAGAGTATAGTCTTGTGTCATTCTATGAGTTATCTACCTCATTGAAGCATCTTCAACTCTTCTCTGTAGTGACTGTCGAACTTTGATTCCTTCAACCCCCGGAGGCAGATTGCTTGTTTTCCACATATAAACCCACCACCCGACGCGCAAGGCCGGGTCCGTGTGCGACGTGGATAGGGTGACGAAAAGAACTTGCTAGCCCAGACTCAAGTCATTCATGTTTTGTTTCTTTGCATAAAACATTCTTGAATATTAATCACGTATCATAACGAGATTTAGACGCAAACCGATCATTAAAAAAATGATTGATTCCCAGTCATTATGACTAATTTGAGAGAATTGAGGAATATTGAAGTGGTTGTGTTGGGTAACAAGAGCTTTTATATCGGGGCAGCTCGTTGCCTCAGGCTTGCTCTGCGCGCTCAAATAGCGCGTTTCTCCTTACGAAGAACAGTAGTGCCTCTTGATACGTAACTAAACTGCATGAGGACTGCCTAGCTGGCAGGCCATCCGCAGGCGATATGAGCTTGTTGCAGTAGGTAGAAATAGCTAGGCAATTTGCAAACTGTCTTACAGTTGATATCGTCTTCTTATCGAACGTGACTCCTCGGTCGGTCTCCATTCCGGTTGCTTCAAAAAAGCGGAGGTGAAGCACGTGACTTTGATGGAGAAATCTTTCCTCAACTTCCCAAATCTTGTTTCCTCCTAGTCTCCTTAGAAACCAATTCCAAACACTTCTACTGTGGGCTGAATATTCCATATTACCCAGGTGGGTTCTTACCTATATTGGCTACATCGAATATTCATAATTCTCTTTTACACAAAATGTGTCAGAGTTTTCCCTTCTTATCGATCATTAACAGAAACGATGAATATCGCAAACATGACAGAATTTCAAATTAGGGACAATTCTATCTGAAGTTCCCCAAGTGTCCCATCCACATCTTTGTGTGTCATGAGTCAATCATTCATTACAACTTCTCCCACCAAGGCGATTTTAGTCTCCTCACCTTATTAAGATGCTTTCGCTCAACTTTGCATCCTTATCTGGGTCAACGGAATGACATTAATGGCCCAATTCAGAGGACCCGTTTTATGGAGGAAATTGTATAGCGGTGAATGTTGTATTAGGTGTACATTAAGTATGGACCACTTTTAATGCGTCATCATACTCTAAAGCAGACTACATTAGCAACAATGGCGGGAAAGCATTCCCAAAATAGCACCAAAAGATGCGCGATTTTAGTCCGATCACATCATTGCGGGAAGTTTGGTGCGGGATGCATTGATGCTTACAAATCTACCTACACCTGCTTGTTAGGGTCGATTTATCCAGTAATTAGACTGCAAATTCTTCAGCCCGCTGACGAAGTGGCAATTTTGACCAAGGAAAGATACGTGTCCTGTCCTCAAAGACATTCTTAAGAAGTGCAGACACACGAATCCCGCACCACTTGCTGTACCAGCTAGTACATTCCTGGAATGAAGTTCTCTGTCTGATAGTATAAACATGTGGTGGTACTTGTATTATCCTAAAAAAAAAAGGTTTTTGCCAAAAATACATGCTGTACAACTGGACATTTACTAGGTGCTTTAAATATTCATAACCACTCTACTTTTTGGTAGCAAAGTTGAAATGATACATTCGACTTAGAAATAAATATCTATAAAATCGTTTATGACGCTACTTCACTGTTTCAAATGAAGGTTCATTGATAGGTTGTGCCGTGTTTGTCCTGTTTTAACCTGTATGCCTCGATTTTTTTGTCGTGTTTTGTGTGTCGCTTGAACGTCAATTCTGACTTACCTTCCTTCCTTCCTTCCTTCCTTCCTTCCTTCCTTCCTTTCTTTCTTTATTTATTTTCTTTCTTTTGTTTGAATGACAAACATAATTTATGTGCTATTCTATTTAATGTTTAATTTCGTGCTGTCGGGTTGGTAGTCATTTTCCCTCTAGGAACGTAAGGATACAAGAGTGACAAACACGGAGGTAAGCCTACTTTTTATTTCCACGATAATTTCAATAAGAGTTGTTTCCTTACATTGATCCTTTTAATACTGAGTGAACATATTATTTAGCACGCGAAGTCGCAAACTGAAAATACTGATCTTGGTGACCACAAGTGATAATCATCCATGGCCGATCAAATTCATATCTGTATACTTCAAAAATCTGGCCAATTGGTCAGTAAGGCTAGTGTTGCGAATTTATGGAAGTGTTTAGTCGGATATCTTCAGAGACCCGGCTTGAACTCGGAGTGTCGCGCCTTACGTCACTGCAGATACGCGCTGAGATTGCCAGTGTGCTGCGCAGTACCTCTGACTATTACATCCGTGGGATCTTGGTCTTAACAGGTGCTTATCTTGGATGATAAGTCCAAATTGTCAGATCATCCCTGGAGATGGCGAGAGATGGCTGGCGCAATAATCCATTTGTACGCGATGACGGACACGAAGATAGTTTTCGCTCCATGTAGGAATCAGCTTTTTCTTGTACTTTTTTGTCCTTTTCTATATTTGCTTATAGACCAATACAGGGTTTAATGTAAAAATTGGCCAATCATCACCTTATAGCAAATAATAATGATCGGCCGATTGACGTTCAATTGAGGATATGACGACATGATGATCGCCACACAAGTTAAAAAAAGAACCGGAAGTAACAGCCTGCATCAGACAACCGCTATTTATCGCAATTATCAACACTATTTCACGAGTTGAACGTCAATAACATTGGCCTCAACCGTTTTTCATCCGGCAAACATTATACCGTGTACGAACGACGACTTGTATAGTACCCTGGACATCTGCGGCACATCCCGATCGATCAACTTCACTACCCCAGCAAACTTTCACCACAAGCATACGCCAATGGAAACAGCAAAGCTATGTCTCGACCCCCAGTGCCCTGAAGATGAACAATTATAGAGAAGGGAACTCCTGGCTTGTTATGTCCATCAGTTTGGGCAAATGACAGCAGTGACCGTTTGCTAGACTGACCTGAATCGTGGTGATAATGTGTTGGGTAAAAGAGGGGAATCTCCAGACAACGGCCATAATTCAATTTATTTTTTTCTGTGTTGGGGGAGAGCAAAGCCATTTCAATATGTAGTGAGGGTGTCCTAAAATAAAAACATCAAAACATTTGACCGAAATTATGGCACGGAACGGTGTTATGACAGAAGAGCACCAATGAAACAGGGCTTGCAATAGTAATAACAAAGACGACGCGACGACGAGGAGGATGACGATGAGATGGAGGATGACAACAACGACGATGGTGACAACGACGACGGGGTTGACGACGTCCGATGAAGACGACGGCGACGACGATGACGATGACAATGACGATGCCGATGATAATGACAATGACGACGATGACGATGATGACGACGACGACAATGACGACGATGATGATGATGATGATGATGATGATGATGATGATGATGATGACGACGACGACGATGACACGGATACAAGAATATTAACCAGGGGGCAATTTAACCAGGTCCATGATGCCTTGCACTACATGTATTCTTTGTATTCAATGTTGTTTAATAGAAGGGCGACGAAGCCCATAACTCCCTCCATTCCCCCCACCCCACCTCCGGAGTGGTCTAGTTGTATGTATGGTCGTTTGTTTGTTTGTTTGTCAGTGTTTGTTTCTTATTGTTGCAATTGGCGCTAACAAGCTATATTAAATTGTTCGTGTATTGATAAAAAAAATAAGTACTTATTTCTTATTGTAATGTAATCCCTCACATTACATTTGGTGTAATTTCTTTACCCTTTCAACCCTGGTGGATTCTGCACAGCTTAGAGCACATACGTCAGTAGGTTTAAGATGGTGTCCCAACTCACTGCAGGTCAAAGCCACCTCAAAAACCACAAACCTAAGACTAAGCTTGTTTGTGCTCATTTGAATGCATTTTTCATCATGCTGATTCAGAATATGATCATGAAAATTATAATTTTATTTTTTTATGAAAAATGTTGATCTCTCTGAGCGACTGCAGTTGCCAGCGGGATCCTAAAGATTAACTATAACTAGTGCATTATGGGAATGGTTCTTAGTGTAAATGTCTTGTATGTTAGCACTATTAAAAAGGCATTTCATTTGTTTCACCCTGTACGGTAGTACCGCTTGTTTGCTCACCCTTAAAAATCATATCGCCAATGGCTAGGAGGTCCTTTGTCGAGGGTACGGTCGAGAAATCTCTACGGCTGCTAAATTGAGCAATATCGATTGAAAATATAATATTTTGCCCATGTAGCAAGTACGACGTTGCAAAGGCTAAAGTTGCAAGAAATTACAAATATTACAAACGTTGCAAGAATATGTTGCAAGCGTTTTCTTATATTAAATACATTCGTAATCCAAGCAAGCACTATCAATAACCATGCTCACTTAGACAACACAGTAATTAATGACATTTGCACTTGTGGAATGTAAGAAAATGAAACTCCAAAATATCTTTCAAACACGTGAAATGATGATTCAACTTTATTACAAATCAATTATAATATGCAAATGTAATTTTTATCTACAGTTATCAAGATGCTTGGTCTAAGAATGTTTCTTAGTAATTACTAACGTCCAGTGTACATAAGTCTATAGAGATACACACATTAACCGACTTTTAACTCACCAATATGGCCGCCGATAGCCGATAGCTTTGTCTTCGTGACCCCAACGATCCTCATCTTTTTGGACAGCCAATAAAAGCCTAAACTTCGCGTTTTCGTGTAATATTAGCTCCACATACTTCCAGTTCTCGCATCCTCGTCTTCCGGGACGCGGTTATATGACTCACGCATGAATCCGGGCGTGAATAACTTAACCCGAATGAATGTGTGTATGATAACATCGTAGCTAGAAACAACGTAGGTCAGCGTTCTCAGTCTACCAGAGTACGTAGGTCATCGAACTGCGCTTTGGAAATGGAGACGACTTAGAGCTTGTAGTGACTGAAAGGAAACTCATCCGCGCGTACATCGACTTTTTCTGACTCCTCTCTATTCAAGTCAGTTTGGTCACATTTATTAATCCGCGACAATTGACGCAATGTGAGCCTGGGCAGAATTGGCCCGTGTTATTGTTGTCAGAATAGGCCGGGAAGTGCGGGCGAGCGGACGGCCGTAACCGGGTCGATACGATATGACATTCGAAGTTCATCATGTTCGGGTTTTTTTTTCATAAGAGATTTTTACTCTCGCTTTTCTACAACCTCCTTTTTTGACGATTTAATTTTCACAACGGGAAAAAAAAAGAAACACAACAAAGATTTCAGATTTTCAAATTGGTTTTCCAGCCTTCAAGGTTTGTAGGTAGCCTATATTGCTAACAGTCAGGAAGCAAGATCAGTTTTAAATGTTATCTAAAAGTTAACATGATTAATATGTGTTGCGCCGTGCACTCGTGTATCAAGCCCTACCACCATTTCCCGTAGTGCGAAATTGACTTGTTTAAAAACTGAAATATGTTCACATGGATTTGTCTTTATCCTACAAGATATTTCCGTATGTTTTCTATTTATTTGACACGTTGTCGCTGTAATTGATTTTGCCACAAATCTAGTTTTAGAAAGTCCCTTTTGTTAAATCAAGACAAGAAAGAGAAAATGTACAATTTAATTTCGGAAAGTGAGGCTATGACATACAAATATCTTTATGAAGAGTGACATTGCTTACGTTTAGCCTGTTGAGTAATTGTAACACGGTACACAAGGCGAAGTTCCCTGCACCGTGGCGTATTACATACTTCCCAAAACACTAACGTCCCAACAAGTAGTCTCATATTGAATATCTAACACAAAACTAGTCTAGTCTTTCGTATAACAAGACTGTATGTACGCTCCATGCCTGTAGATACGACAAATGTCTATGTTATGTTGCTTCCAGTATTTACAGATATCGCCTTTCCAAATAGGACAGTAGACCACCCGTAAAATTGCTGCTGGAGTTATGATTGGGGCCCCGGGTAGAATAATTATATGGAAATATAGGACCAAATTTTGTAAGTGGATGCCAGTCATTAATTTATTGGCAAGTTATATTATCTGGGTTTCCACTGTTATTCAGAGTGTGACATTTACTATATCAGTATTGTTCGTCTCCCTGTCTTAAGAGACAGAGTGTGATTTAAGTACATTTACCATAGCCACTCGCGCACAGGTGCGCTAGGTAGCGTCCGGCGTAATTCCAAATTGAATTGCCGGGTAAAATACGTTCAACGGCAAAATTAGGAAAGGAGACGTTTCACTGCCTAAGGCAAAAGATTAATGCGCCATTTAAACTGGCTAATCAGAGTACCAGCTATTGCCTATCGACGACGGACGTGTGCAGAATACGTGAGAAGAATAGTCATTACTTTCTTAGGTTTTAATTTCTTTCCGATTAGAAAAATACGCGCTACAAATATTTAAGTTTGTGTAAGGCGTAAGAAAAATAGTTGGCGGGCTGTCATGCAATCATTTTAATATTCTGTGTAATATACGCTTAGATGTGCGTGTTTTAACGCGTAATGAAATCATTTGTCATGCATCAATACTTTTTTTCTTGAAATAATTAAAACTGATCGGTGAGTTACAAGTGTTATGAAACGATGAAGAACCTTTGAATAGGCGTGTGTCTTTTTGGAGACAACTTTTGATTGTTTTCTTTGTATTCTGTTGCTAAATATTGAAGAATCTGATTTGTTTTGTAAATTGAACTTCTCTAGTCCAGAGTGAATTAACAATTAGACGCTTGGCGAACAACCTGATACATGCAGCTCCTCTAATCCTCACATAAATCCACCGATGTAAGTGGGTGAGAAATATCATTTAGAAATTGTCATAAGTTAATTGTAAATTCATTTGATGCAGTATAAGCAAAAAGGTGCATGCAAAACCTTATCCAAACATTGTTCATCCTACAGATGAAGGCATTTTTATCGTGGATAAGTGAGCATGTTGAGTCGACGTGGCCATAAAACAATCGTGGATATTCCAGAAGCTCGCGTTGACTTGGTGTAACCGATATGTTTTCTTATCATAAATTATGATACATTTACATGGCGAAGATGTTTACTTTTCGCGCTTGACATGGAACATCGTCTCGGAATCAGTACTGCGATCTGCGATAACCACCCATCTGATTACGCATCGTTGGCTCCTGATTCAAACACTGATATACAGCGAGTACAAGATGGAGCGGGGTCGATGCCATTTTTAAAAATCAACTTTTTGAGATAACTTTAATATTTTATCAACAAACCATTAAAAAATACAACAAGCGACGAGCCACTTTAAGAAGCCAGACGCCGAGCCAACACCGATGGCAAAAATGCAAGAACGAGGTCGAATAAAATAACAAACCATTAAAAAACAACATACAGAAATGTCATTTTTGAACTCTAGTTCTTAGAGGAAACCTATATTCTTCATAACATAGGTAGGAGCACGTGATAATTAACGTGTGACAGTTACCCAGTAGTCTGGAGGGCATTTTCACATGTTACCAATGTCGTTTATTTCATTCAGAATATGAGGATATCTTCAACCATGGAAATTAACGTGTGAGCGAGATCCAAAGCTTTGTTAATTATCATGCACCTACTTAAATTGATTGCACCTATGCACAGTGTAATCAAGTTAACATTATTAAGATCTAGTATTTCTTACCTACCATATGCTTAATTTTCCTTTAAAAAACTAGTTCCGTAATCGATTGCCCGACTTCTTCGGAAATATTCCTCCCAAATACTTGTACCTCAGATTGAATGCTGTCTATACATATATGCTGTTTATACATGTTTACACGTGTACATCCCGTTCAACGGTTTTAACAGAGTGATTACAAACCAGAAATTTACAAGAAGAATGGACAACGAAACCATTTCTGAACTAACGCGATTGTGGTCGAATTCAGCCGTTTTTACTTTTTTTGAGTCCCCGTTACGGTTGTCCTATACCTTAGTGTCTACAAAAAGCATGAAAAGTGACCCCACTTTCGCTTATGAACACACTTATTACGCAACCACATCGCCGTTATGTGATTTATAGACGGTCCCCTATACCCAACCCTAACCCTAAACTTGACTCTACCCAACTTTAACTCTAGTCTAGCCCTATGATAAGATTGTCACCCTGACCCTAACTCTCAAACCCTAACTCTTAAACTCCAATCCCTAAACCCTATTAAAACTCTAAATCCTTACCTGTAAATCCTATAACGTCTAAACAAAAGCAGTGAGGACTGAAAACTACGTTTAACTGGGCCGGCGGGAACACCCAACTAACACAATTCATTGGCAATTCGTGCAGTTGTAAAGAATGTTAGTACGCATTGATCAGCCACCTGTTCTGACATTCCACAGCCCACATTAGCATTATATTAGCATAACAATGTCATGTAGCAAAATATAAGCGGGATATTCATAACCAGCGGTCCTTTGTCCATGTCACGCGCGGTAACTAGTTCTTGATTTGCATTTACAACTGTACCAGATTTATGTAAAATCTGGACTTCTATCTAAAAAGTGTGAAATAAATTTTCTCTCAATATGGATTTTGCTTATTTTTTAAATCTCAGCCTAGTGGGTCGCGAAGTTGGTGCATCGGTTTATGACATAGAAATCGGTGTGGTTTTCTTTTACTTCTTTTATGCTACTTGTCATGGAAAGTCTTCAAACTTATTAAACATGAATTGGAAACATTATTGAAGTATGTGGATGACATGTTTTCATCTCACCAGCAATAAGACATTTCAAACAGTGCAAACAGTGTAATGGGAGTGGGACGCCAATAGTAATGCGTGGTGCTTCTAACTTTGAATAATTTCTCTGTGGCAGAACTTAAGGAAAAGGACCACCAAATGGGTATTGCTCAAGCACGCCTCATATACAAATAACGCCTTTAATGAACACCTTTAATATGTAAATTTACAATTATGAAATTTAGTACCAAAAATATTTTGCATAATACAGCTTGCAATTGGTCTACTAAACTTTATTGAAGTTTTACGTTATAGTATGTCCTAAACTAAAGAAAAAATATTCAATAGATTAAGATTGTTTTAACAAGAGATATTTTGAGTTCCAGTTAAGTTATGGACGACAAATGCTGTCTGCACTGTTTCTACGCAAATTCAGACAGATAACAAGCATTTGATGTCTTCCTATACGTGTATAGATATTGCTCTGCAGAAAAATAATATGTTCGAATTTAAAATCCATTTGAAAAATTTATTAAAATGTAACTCTTTTGGGACACTGATTATAAGGTGTAAATCATAGCTTCTACAACAACAAAAAAGACAATATGTTGATATTTTAAAAGAATATATCAGGGGCGATACCATTTTTTCTAGTAATTCAAGACCATTTCGGTAGTCTGAGATATAGATTTTTATTTTCAGTGTTTTATTTCAGTATTTTGTTTTCTGAAATAAGACTGTGACCAGTTATGCTACTTTAAACACGTAGCTCAGTGCTTGATTTGCCCTTAAAAATATCACCCTTTCTGCCCTTCTAAAGCTAACTTATTAATATTCTTCAAAATGTAAAATTTAATTTCCCGATATTATTTAGTCTTATTTTTTACTATATTACATATTCAGTCTAACCTAATTACCTCTTTTCCTGGCATTAAGACAACACTTTGGAAAGACAAGGTTGAATTAGAGAAATGCTCGCATATATTCATATTTTACTCATTTATTTAATGGTTATTCAAATTAGATTGTACGTGTGTATATATAATTCAAAATCTTTCACTTTTTGACATATTGAAAATCCAAGACTAAAATAAGACCGCCTTAAGCTAAGTAGCAAGATGTCTATTTAATCATGAATAACTCTTAAGATAATACAGATTAATAATAATTATAGTTACTTCTATCACTACAGCAGCCAAGGCAATTATAATGCACCGGTAAATGATAATTTTAGTTAAACGGATATCTTAGGATCTTAACTTCTATTACGTCTTCCCATAAGTACACCGTTTCACTTCCTCCTTATCTTTCATCAAAACGGGCAAATTCGGATAATGTTATCGGGCGTTGCATCTTCTCGCATTCACAGGCAATTTAGACTCTTGTTCTCGCCAAAGGGTTTTTCTTTCGCCATGCGTGGCTAACCGGGGAAGGGGAAGTGTTGCTCTACAATGCCCCCCTTTAGTAATGGAAGCGTTGTATTTGCTGTTTTTAAAAGTCAACTTTCTTTTATCACCGTGGAATTAAAATTTTTAAGGTTTAGTTACCGGGAAAAATGAAGTATTACATGCATTTTCACAACAACAAGTTTACAATAAATTCAATTGAATTTCAATTTCTGAACTTTTACGTTATGTATGTGCACATTTTCGAGCTTGCTAGGGATATTTTTGATCATAACTTATAGAAACACCTTGTTATGGTTAATTCCGGATCCAAGGTGTGTGCTTTTGGGATGCAAGAGTGTGACTGAGTCGGTAGAGGAACGGATAGAAGTATAGGAAGCATAGAGTGAAGTCAGCCTAGCGTCATAAAACTCAATGTCTCATATGATTTGGATGGTTAGTTAAACATTTTTATATTTGAACGCTTCACAAACTGAGACAACTCACACAAATCCAATTGCAATTTTGTGTGTATGTGTGTGGTGCGTGAGTGTGTGCGGTGCGTGAGTGTGTGCGAGCGGGCGGGCGAGCGCGCGCGCGTGTGTGTGTGCGTGCTAGTGTGCGTGTGTTTTAATGTGTGTGTATGTGTTGGGCGAGTGGGTGGATGATTGTGTGGGTGGGTGAGGGGGGAACCTGTACACACACACACACCCACACAACATATACGCTCGCGTGCTCGCACACACACACACACGCAGTAGTAGCAACAGCCTACAGTAGTAGTAGTCGTAGTAGTAGTAGTAGCAGCAGCAGCAGTAGCAGTAGCAGTAGTAGTAGTAGTAGTAGTAGCAGTAGCAGTAGCAGTAGCAGTAGTAGTAGTAGTAGTAGTAGTAGTAGCAGTAGCAGTAGTAGTAGTAGTAGTAGCAGTAGCAGTAGTAGTAGTAGTAGCAGCAGCAGTAGCAGAAGTAGTGGTAGTCGAAGTAGTCATCTAATCGGAAAAGCTAGCGTATATCGTAGTCGCAGTAATAGTCCTAATAGTGTAGTCACAGAAGTACCATCCTAAGTAGTAATAGTGATGGTAATAGCAGAAGAAATAGTACAGTAGTCATCTAAGTCATCATCATTTTCGTTGTCGTCAATAGATCTGGTGCTTGTATGATTATTTATTCCAAGTGCTTTTTGCTTACGGTCCCACATAACACTCCCAAATTCACACAAAATCCATACACGAACCCCTTGAGAATTGCCAAACGTTAAGCGCTAATAAATGTCAACTCTGTATAAATTGTGTTTCTTGCCACTGAAAAGTACCTTATGAATATAATAAAACACCAAGTGTTTTGTGTATATTGTATACAAGAATTGTGTATATTGTAGCTGGCCCATTGACATCTTATAATTAGCATATAATACTGAAGTCAGTTGCACTCCATAACCTTGCCGACACGATGCATGGGAAACAACTTGCAAATATTTATCATGTTCATTAACACAGTCCTATTATAAAATGGATTACACATTATGCTATGATTAATACAGACAAAATTAGTTCTAAACTTGTCTTGACACTAGAAGATGATACACGCTTTGTTTACAAGGAAACAACATTTTTTCCATCAAAAAATTAACAAGCTGTCTGGCTACTGGCTTTGAATGATGATTTATTATTTTCGCTTCTCTTTCTTTTTTTGTTTATAGCCTGATATACACAGCTAGAATTCTCAAGGGTGTGTGCCATGAAGAAGTTACTTAAAAGTGACTAAATTGTACCTACCACAGAGGTACCCATGTCACACAGGCATTTCGGAGGAACACTCTATACCACAACCATGTAATAAGCAGAGGGTGTCATTCGAAGTACCTTAATTGAAGTTATATTCTTAAACAGCTGTGAAAATGTAAGCAATTCATTGGTTGATGCCCGGGCTCAATTCGACAATTGAACCCAGGTAGTACCCGCTGCGTATTGGCGTTATTTTTAGGTTGAAGCGCTCGCGCCATACCGCGTTTTGCTACGTTCGCGCGCGCCTGCCAACGTTGCGTCTCGTTGCGTATGATCGTTGCGTTCAACGGGTTGTTCGATTGTTGCCACTGGGTGGTGGCAGTCCTTTCTTGTTGTATTTAAGCCATAAAGTATCGCGAAATTTGGTTAAAAATGACCCCAAATGATAAAGCTGTTTAAGAATGAGAATAAAGGTAGTGATTTTGGGAACCGGTACTCTCTTTACGTCGAATTAAACCGGCGACACCATTATATTCGCGTGGAAGAACTTGGCCTCCGGCCTCGTTCTTCCACTTAAAATAATGGTATCGCCTTGGTTTCAATTCGTCGTAAAGAGAGTACCGGTTCCCAAAATCATACCTTTATTCTCTAAAGTTAGGCCTTTTTGGTACACAGTAGCTGCATGCCGTGGCCTACAGTGGAGTAGGTTATATGGCTGTACTCGTCTTATTTGCACAGAGTACATAATAATAGCACAATATTGTAGTGGCCGCCGAAGATGATGCAGTAGGTATTGGTTGGTGGCCCTCGGTTAGGGACACAATAGATGAGGGAATCTGGTTGTGTATTTTTATCCGGGATAGAAAAAAAATTAGTGTATAGTGAATCGGATGTGGTGTTTTTATTTTTATGAAAATTGTTCCTTTTAAAATAGACAACCAGATATCCCTGAAATATTGTACAGTCATTGACAGAAAATAATGAATGCCGTGTTCGGTAAGAGTATTCAACAGAAACAGATTTAGATTGAGTAAATTTATATATGTAATATACACATGTCATGGGAGGTTTCAAGTGATTAATAAAATCAGATCTAAACAGCCAGCGGCCAAAGTTTACCTGAATGACACACAATTTTTATATGCTATGATATAAAAAAATGATGCTCTTTTTTTTCAAAACCCAGGAGGCTATCCCGAGGACACTGTATGACCAGCAATCACCTAAAAGACGATGATTTTGTTCAAAACAACTAAGTTCAAATACATTTGAATAATAATAATATGAATAAAGATGTATCAGCGGAGACTTTTTAGTCAGTAGAGAGTTTAAGTCGTTTACAAATCTGAACTCCTGAAGGGGTAATCGGTTTGGACTACGAGGCCAAGGCTTTTAACACGTTTAAAGTACCCTTTTATGCCATGTACATGTATATAGAGCAATCAGATTTGTGAATTCTATTGATTTATACCTCACTTTCTAATGGTAATTTTAAGCATTAATGTATAATTTTAATATCATCTATTCTCCGAGCACACATTTTTATAACAGAATATTTGTTGGGTTTAGCTGTGGTTGCTGCCTTTTCCGTTTGATATGCAAATCAAGGCATTTTAATTCCTTTTGAGGACATTTTAAAACTAATTAACTGAATGTCATCGATTTGCTAAGTCATTAGCTACAGCTTTTACAGCTTTTGGAAACTGTTCAAATGCTTTTCTTAAATTTCAATCTATAATTCAATGAAAAAATATTTAGATTTAGATAATTATATATATATATTTAGTTAATAACATGCGGAGGGACAACCATTAGAGTACTATATAGTTTTGCATCATCCTTATAACAAGCGCATTTTCAGCTTTCCAGAATTTCACTGTATAGTTTTCTGGTTATCCGTAACAAACTGATGGAAACAATACCAAACTTCAAGGTTCAAGAATAGTTTAATAGGCTATCGACAGCATGTCCCATAACAGAATCTTACTTAAACATATTTGAGGCCATATCGATGCATTTCTCAGAGATAACCAAAATGGTTTTCGGAAAAAGAGGAACCTCGGGACAGATCTTGGCCATAGGTTAGCTACTACTAGAAGGTATTCATGCCCGAAAGCTTCCATTAACTTCCGCAAAGCCTTTGACAGTTTACAGTATACATAAAGGGAAAATGTTCAAAAAGTTATCCGGTAGCCTATTTCAGTAGAAGAGTTACAACCATATAGCCTGTACAGGTATGAAACGTCACTCGCCAAAGTCCTATGATAAGATGGAGAAATTGAAGAAAGCCAATCAGGAATCCTCCAAGCGGATACACTTGCTCCATGTCTCTGCATCATGGTCCTCGACTTCTGTCTCGGTCCAGCCACACGAAAAGGCTCAGGAACTAGGCTTTACCAAAGCAATTAACCCAAAGCAATCTCGGAGAATTGAAAAGTAGTCAGCCACCGACTTGGGCTTCATTGATGATCTGGCACTGGCACTTCTCTCTGATATATCTGAGCAGGCACAAGGACTTCTCGCTCTGGTAAAAGGGTTCTACTCAAAGACAAAATATACGTGACCTCCAATCGGACTAAGACCCTGAATCGTAACACAATGCAGCAAGTGTGATACTTCAAATAATTGGGAGCATGGAGATCATCTACAAAGCAAGACATTGGTGTGAGGAAAGGGCAAACACGACAATCCATCAACAAGCTGCAAAAGCTCTGTATATCGGAACTCCCCCAGCAAACAAAGATCAATGTACATACCTTAGTTGAGGCAGTTCTACTCTATGGCTTCGAAACATGAACATTAACCAAACCGTTGGAAAGAAGTACCAGCAAAATTTATCCAGTTAACAAATATAACATGTATAAGGACAACTTGCTAAAATATCCATGCAAATAAGGAAGGATAGACTAGGAGAAGCTGACCATTATCATCCCCACCGAAAAAAGTAGCTAAGAGATTAATACTCTAGGGCTCAAACATGGGTCTACTGGCACACGATACAAAACATCATTGCAAGTCCTACTTGAAGACACAGGAATTGAAAGCGTCTCAGAGTTAACATCACTCACGAAGGACAGAAACACCTGGAGATCCTGTTGCAAGGTAGTCATGGTAGTTTTTGCTTGCGATGATGGTCGACTGCAGTGAACAATATATTGAGTGAATACCCAATTTTAACTTACGTCATGTTTCGGCGATAGGAACAAGATATTGCATTTGAAACCACAAAAATCTTATTGTATAAAATTGTTGTGATTTAATGTATTCCTCTGTCTTAAGGTGGATTCATACTTCATCAGCAGATGTCTGCAGACACTAGCCTTTCAAACATGTTTTTTACGCAATGCCATTCATGCATCCACCGCGCAAAGCATGGTCGAAAGACTAGCTTCTCCCGACGTCTGATAAGTATAACCACACAGACAAGTGTTCCATTTACATTTGTGTATCATAAAGGTCCAATGACTAGGTACCTTTGTTTTAAACGGAATCATTAATTTGCATTATATCGCTTTTAATGGTTATTGCAGAAAAACGGCACCCTCCCTAAACATGCTAAAAAGACGTGGGATTCCGCCTCCCAAATGGAAAATCAAGTGTATCAAGCCATACATCAAAATCACTTTATCTGTCTTATTTGGAGATGCCTTTTATTTCTGCGTTGGTCCAATAGAGGACAGCTAGTTAAGGCTTACCTACATGTTCTATAACATACGCAGACATGCAATAACTCCGTTTTAATTCGAAAATCAAACGAAGTAGTTTATAATTCACACTATTTCCTGGTGTACTGCACAAAACATTCTATCAAAACAACAATTCTAATTGAAGCAACATCTTCTGTAATGATTAGAGTGGTGGTGATCTTCGACTGGGTGACCCTCTAGTGTTTTCCCAGGCTCAAAATTTAGACTGGGTTAAACACTTGCTTGATCCTGATTATACCAGTTTTTGGGAAATCCCTTGAAATAACTGTTCTTTCTGATTTTAATCCAGATTACACATTTTTGATGAGGACCGATGCACCAGATTCAGTTTTAAATACTCTTTCCCATTGTCAACTAGCTGAAACTATAAAATTTGTACAGAAGTAGAATGAAAAAAAAAGTCTTCCATCTTCAGAATGGTTGGTGGAACAAGAACATTCGGCTAAAAACGAAGAAATTCTTCTACCCTCTGTGGAATGAAAAAGGGATTCAAACTTTGTCAGATCTTGATAGAGATTTCAATTTTATTAAAACTTTTGAGGATCTGGTCATTGAATATGATATTTTTATAAGAGACAAGAGAAAGTATGGTTTTCTAATCAATAGTATTTCTCTGGATTGGTTTCAAATCCAAATAACATTCAAGAGAACGTTTTTGAGACTGTTTCTGCTTCACTTCTCGAAGTTGATGAAGTTCCTAGATATGCGTATTCACTTCTGAAAGATTGGCCCCAGTTGAAATTGAAAATAAATCGATTGATTCTCTTGACGTTATTGAAGATATTGATTGGAATCATGTTCACAAGAGCAATTTTAATTGTACCATTGAAACCAAGTTGAGGTCCTTTTATTTTAAATTTGTCCACAGAGCTTTTTGTATTCTTAAAACAGGATTGGCACAGCTGATTTCCCAAATTTTTACTTCTGTAATGAGCTTCCTAAAACTATTTTATTTGTGATTGTAGAAAGGTTTCTCCATTGTGGGATTAACTCTGTTCTTACACCAATAATGCGACTGATCTGCCTTTGACATTTTCTAAATTTGATAAATTGTTTGGAATTAGGGATATTTCAGAGCATGATATGTGTATCAATTTTCGTTTCCTCTGTGTTAAGTTTTATATTCATAGATGCAAACTTTCAGAAAACCTCTTCCAATTTTAACGCATTTTTATTCCAATTGAAGTGAAACAACAAAATAGTGTCTTGGATCATAGATATAATGAAGACACAGCTCTTGAGGCCATTTTAGATGTTTACTTGCAAATCACAGTCATGTCATCTAGGGAGTCACGTGCCTAGGTATTTAGAGGACGCCAAATATGGCGTGTCTAAAATAGGACATGTCTCCACACAAGACACGTCTATTGCAGTAAGACATGTCTTTTTAGGCGAGTTATGAAATGTCGTATTTATGCGGCATCTTATGGTAAGACACCCATATTATATAGACCTGTTTCACGACATGTCTCAAGTTCTCTAAATGTCTTAGATCATGTCTCGTCACGTGAGTGCAAGAAGGATGTAAGTGCAATAGCTGCCATGTGATACATGACTGTATGCCGCCATGATTATAGGATGTTTTTAAATTTGATCAAGGATTTCCTTGAATCAGTGGCTCTTGAAACATTTCCTGGGCCTTAAATTTCACTGGTGTAATGGATAAAGTGTGAACTTTCTTCTGATACCAAAATCTAAAGTAGTGGGTTGGGATGTCAATCGGGTCACCCACCTTTAGGCAATAATACCACGTTTCAAATGACATGCGACTTCAGATTTCTCCATTTGAGATTTTGGTACCTTTGGATTTGTTCTGTTAAAAGTAGTTTAGCTGTAGACAAGACACATGTCCTGAAATCACAATTTTATCATCAAAATCGGGAGCTTATTTAGCCCATGCTTACAGGTAAAGGTCGATTTTCATCAAGATTTTTGTCATTTTTTTTTAAATTTAAAAGTGAAATGGGTGACATTTTATGGCAAAATATTTCATTAAAGAGCAAAATCAAAGAAAATTTGGGCCATCCTCCGTATAATATTGCATTGACCTAGTCTAGTGTCAAGACTTCAATCAAGGATTATCATGCCTTGCTGAACAATGTTCTGTAATGCCTCATTGAAGTCTTAACACTAAGTCTTACACCAAGAAATAATCACAATTTGGCTTTGTCATATATCTCCAGATATTACTTTAGTAAATAAGGGTAATCAGTAATATATATATATACCACGTTATTTTAGAAAGCCGTGTCATCGTATGTAATTCTATATTTTAATGAGCAATAATTAAAATTTACATCTAAAATTAACGTTTAAGTCAGCCTGAACTGGAAACAGGTCTAATATGTCCAATATTACCTGATTTAGACTTTGGAAATAGTGTTATGATAAAATACATTTGTAATCTTTTCCTCTCAGTAAACGCAGTAAATTGATATCAATTACCTCAAGTTCTCCTTTATTATCAATAAACGGTAACATTGAAAAAGAAAAAAAGTCATATCCAAGTGACTCACAGAAAAGTACCTATTTGCTTTCGTAGACAGTTTACCTTTTTATACAATATAAATAAAATACAAGTCACAGACAGAAACAAAGACGTTTATATTAACATTTTAAATATCTTGACTTTAGTTATTAATACATTATGAGTCTATTTTATCTAAATGCAATAGAGCTTATTGTTTATTTACACTTTTGATCAAGTTTAATACTTGTTACTCCCTCTCCAACGGATTTCGCTTCACCCTTGCAACATGTAGTATATGCCACCAATATTATCAGCCGGCCTATGCCACATTAGGTTTGCTGTTTCAATTAAGATATATCCCCAATTCTCTTCTATGATTAACTATTTATCCCAATGCAGTACCGTTGAACACACTCGGGAGGGACCCGAAGCCACAATTTGACTTTAGAGTTTCAATAATTCAGCTGCGTGCATAATTCAAGCAGGTTAAAGTGTGGAACTATTTTCATACGTGCAAATACGGACATGTCTGTCTCTGGAATGTGGTAAATTACCAGAAGGGCCTACGTGTCTTAAACTCTCAATGAAATTGGTTCCAATTTTGGTTACTTATATCAACTTGATGTGATACGAAAATCACTTATTAAAATCTTGGATTAAATCGTGCCAAGAGGTCAAATTAAAAACTTTGCAATTTTTTGTTGATTTTCGCTGCCATACTGATTGCTAAAAATGTAATCGAGTTCGTATTTCTGTACCTCGCGCTACGTTTATTGTGACCAGCGTAGTTTTCTGTATTATCTATTTTTTAAAACCATCTTTAAAGTCTTCAGTGAAAGTAAATACTAAAATATTACTATGATTAAGGGGGTGATAGCACTGACTTCTGTGCTGTTACCTATAAAGTATATGTCTGGGTTAATCGAGTTACTGTGGAGTCAAATTGAAAACTCTCCAATTTTAATTAATTTTGCTTCCACGCAGACAGCTAAAAATGTAATCGAGTTTATATTTTTGTACCTTATGGAACGACCATAAGCACGTTTGTTGTGTTCAGCGTTGTCTTCTGTTTTATTTTTTATTTAAAATTTAAATTATGTTTCAAGTCTTCATTGATAGCAAATATTGAAATATTACTATAAATAATATAACTAAAATGTAATTGAAATTGAACCCCGAAGTTTGTCATTTTTCGAGATTCCTCGGACCATTTCCCTTCTAGAAACGTTTACTTTTACATGTCCCACACTAATATATTGACAAATGTATAAAACAAACACTTTGTATGTTTTGATCTGTTATAATATTCTTATTGGACCCTACAAGCAAATATAGTATCGTACCCATCTCCAGAAGATATCAAAATTATCAATTTTCAAGGCCACGTTCGGAATCAGCATTCCAAACAGACCTAGTCTTAGGTCAGTGGTTTTTAAGATGGCTGACTTCTGTGCTACACTGAACCGATACAGAAATATTATTTTTAGTGACATTATTTCCAAAGAGAAACTCTGTTACATGACCCCTTGTAGTTGCTGTGAAAGTAGTGAATTAGTCCTGGACAAATCCACTGATACGGGCAGTGGTGAATAAGGCTTAAGTGTTTCCTCAACAACCCTCAGGGAACAAGGATTTAATGAGTATCTTTAAGATCTGCGAAAGAAAGAAAATGCTCAAGTCTAACATATCTACTTCAATAATGTAGATGCTAGAATTTAGTATTAGGCTATGCCATAATCTGAAACAAAGCACTTGCACCAGGTATGTACAGCGGAAAAAGGTTTATGATTTGGAAATTGCACCTTGATACGTCACGTGACCCCATACAGTGTATAATAGATCGCCTGGGCATTTTTAGCATTCCTGGAATTTAATAACAGGTGGTCGTGGAAGTACTGTATTCATACAACGTGGCTGTCTTGCCCTACGGCATGGCTGCCTATTGCATTTTCTCAACATACAAAATCCAGACTTTTTGCTCTTCTTAACACAGTAAACTTGAATATTAAAGGAACCTTTGACATAATCGTGTGGTTCTTAGCATTCCGAAGTACCTTTTATCCATACTGACATGTGCAAATTATAGTAAATCATAGAAAGAGAGCAATGCATTCTGGAATTATTTAATAATCTGGGCACATGGTGAATTATAACGGCTGATATCAGTGAACCGAGTATCAGCTTATATTTGTAAAAATTCCAATTGCGTTTAATTTATGTAAATAATTATTGCAAAAGTTATGTCTGAATATTGGTGTTGTTTTGTTTTTGTTTGTTTTGTTATGTTTGTGTGTTTCTATCAAAAATACTTTAAATTGATTGCATCAAATAACTTGCAAACATTTGATGAATTGTCAGATGCATCTTTAGGTACCATGAGAAAAGACACTCTCATACTTTGCACGGATTTAAGGCCATTGTTAACGTCTAATGATCTCCTATACAGAGCGCAAGATAACAACAGTACATGTTAATTATGTCCTTCTACATACCTAATACGCTCTTTTGGATTACAGCAAAGTTGTTTGTGCCACAAATTCAGAAATATTCCAAGTACAGACAGCAACACATACCAGCATGAAAATTATTACATCACCATATAAAATTACAGTAAAATTCTGTTTAACGATGATCTCATAAATATATAGTTTTGTATAATGTTGTCAACTGGAACTTTTCAAGAAAGGAATGAATTCCATTTGGACAATATCCCTTAAACTGGTCTGGTGATGAAATCGTAATACATCAATCGAATTTAATAACTTGAGCAATTGTTCTTATTTTTTTCTTTCTTTCTTTCTGGAGAATTCGCTATAATTTTGCATAAGAGTTTTACTTTGCTTCCGGTTAACATAATTCAGTAATAATTTAGAGCCGCGCGGTTTAAATTTTCATCGTATGCTTGATATTTACAAATAAATGATTATTTTTAAGCTTCAATCGTCGAACGTGCGTTTACTGTTACATTTGTTGGAAAATTAATGCTTGTCATAGCAAACATTAATTTGCTATTAACTAGATGGGAATCACGTATTGTTTTTACCGCACTTATTCTCTTTTTGAACCAAAACACACACATTCGTTTGTATTGACATCGTTATGCGCAAACATATTTCGTCTATACGTAGTGAATATTATACTCAATCAAATAATTTAATTAACACCTAATTACACAAGTAATTTTTAACAAATATCAAACAAAAACAATCTCTGTTTCCATATTTGAGAAATTGTTTTCTCAAGAATTCATCAAAATATAATCAACATTTATTATGTTTATAGAAGGTCAAATTGTTCTGAATTAATGTTATAGAGGCAATAAACTAATATAACTAAATTATTACGTAATATTTAAATAACATATGTTAGGGTACCATCATTATTTTATTTTTATCGATGTATGTTAACATATGTTTCTGTTAATTACTAGACATGTCATGTACATGATGTAAGTCAGCGCAAAAATTATGGCGCCATTGTTTAGTTAGTCTTACTGACATCAAGATAGTTTTACCCTATCTTGTGTTGCGTTCACGTTGCTTCGCTACTACACCGATACGGTACATTAAAATAGAATGTTTTATGCTTAACAATTACATAGTTGTTTGCATAATACTTTTCATTCGAATAGTCTGTTCCCAGTCTCGAATAAACTCAAAGTCTGTGTAACATGCAATTTGTATTGACGTTCCACAATCCCGCCAATGAAATGTTGAATGTTTTCCCGCCACGTAGCAATTACATGGCATCTTGTCGCATGTTTCATTAAGTATTAGTCTTTCTCCAAATCATGAATAGCAATGACCGAGATATAGGCCAACACCGGGTGTTACCTCAAGTTGTGTACGCTAGCAATCCACCTCAAGTACCTTTATACACACATAAACGAATGCTTCAAGTACCCGCCGTGTATCGAGTACGGTAGCGATGTGCAGACGACATGCTCAAGGTGTACCAAAGACAAAGTAACTGGGTTCTTGTATTTTAATAGATACTCCATTTTTAAGAGGAGCCTTTCTCGCTTGCTACACCACGCAGTACCTACATTTTTGTGTGTGGCTGTGACGTCACACACTTAGATTTGACATGTACAGAAAAAGCAAGACGCAGGGAAGTGTGATATTTGAAAAGGAATATTGATAAAAAAATATTGCCCACGAAAGGGACATGTACTGGTCAAACTAGGATTGTCATGTACAATAAAAACAATGCAATTTTATTCATTGCCATGTATATATATTTAAAAAATATGCAGCATTGTGAATATCGAGGACACAATTATTTAGGTGATTGTCATAATGTGTAATACTTCATCCGGTTCGTGGCCGTAAAGTCAGTAAATATAAAAAGAGACAATGAGAAAAGTGATCCTGCAGGGAATTGAACTCAAGACCTCAGGTTTAAAAGAACACATGGCAGAGCCAGGTTGGAAACATTGCAAACATAAGCCGGGCACTTAAAATATTGTCATACGCCTACACTTGTATTGGTATTAAAATATCACCATAGTAACTACAATTTAGCCGAACACCTAACGCCTAACCTCAAAGTGCATTGGAGAGAACTTGTAAAAGATTTCCTAGTCCAGGGCGTCTAAAAATCCTTCGAAAACAACTACCCTATGAATAACTGGTACGCGTATGCCTAAATCCCTGTCTCCCCGTTTGCCATTCCCATCCCACTGAGAAACCCTTAAATAAAGATTTCAGCTTGATCCGCAATTGCCTGCTTAATTAATGTTTGAAAACATTGCAAAGTATTTTGAAGTGAAGAAAATGTCTCCAGATGTAGGGTGTCTCGACCAAAACACTGTCTGCAAGATAATAGACAATCTCTCGTTTGCTGCAGGGTGGATACGCAATTCTTGCCTTTTCCATGTTCTTGATCAATTTACTCAAATACTACATTCCCCCTTTACTGAAATGTAGGACAAAATCTTTAGGCCCCTTTTAAAATGATTTGTTTCCCGTCCCCTCCTACTTTCTGGAGCGGGTTCATTTTGGGGTTTTTTTTTCAATAATTAATTTAAATATTTAATGTTCAGTCAATCATCAGACATTCATGTGACTTACCATGAGTAGGTCACATGAATCACTTTCAAGTAGTTTAAGGAATTAAGAAACTCTACCCTTCCAACCTTAAAGGTGCAACAAGAGATTTCATGGATATTTTCTGTGATACGTAGTGATTTCATATAGATTAGAAACGCAATAGTTTCTCTACCTTTTATTTGGCTACAGAAAAAAAAATTAAAATGAAAACAAAAGGTGATTGCATATGCTTATATTTCAATAGAAAACATAGGCTGACTTTCCTATTTGCTTCTATAGGAAATTAGAAATTTCACAATTTTTGTATCAAGAAACAGTTCTCAGCTTAATCCTTTCATATGGGAATATTTTTTATAGAAAGCTTTACACAGTACAAAAATAAGAATTTTCACTATTAGGAACACCTGTTATTTAAAATCTCTCGTTGCACCTTTAAAACAAAGCAAAGCGTCATTTTGCCGAAGATTGGCTTTAATGGGTCAAATGTCATTGCCAATTTTGCATTTCGAAAAATAGAATTTGAAATAAATCAATCCGTTTGTATGTGTGGATGTATGTGTTAATCCCAAAATGTTACCCTTTGAAGATCTCCGCTTCTAACCTACTCATCGTCATCAGACTTGGTGGACATAAACCTGATACAGTGGGGGGGTCATTGAGATCAAAGGTCATCTAGGGGTCACAGCGGTGCACCTATACTGGAAACTTCAAAACGCTCGACTTTTGAAAGGTAAATCGGCGAGGCGAGACTGTGGATTGCGAAACGCCCTTTAAGAATTCATCACCAGCCTTCATTATTTTTCTCGATAAGTTGTCAGCTACTAACAATTGAACGAAACCATGTCAAAAATCATTTGAACCCTTCATGAAGGAACGACTCTATTAAAAAAATAATAATTCCCAAAAATAGAAATAAAAGCAGTTAAAACTGTTACATCTGTACATTCTGTATTTTTGTTGGCTACAATTTCAATCGATGTATGGCGATAAGATGCAATACTATGGCCAATGAAAATACATGCAGGGGGAAGTATGTTGAAGAACACTTTTATTTCTATTAACGTATAACAGGCTATGAAAGTGCAGTACTTGGTCAAATATACATTGTTTTGTCTTCTATATTCCGAGTTTCTCCAGTTGTACACATTGAATGAAGTTTAACAGTTTGACAGGATTTCTGTACCCTTATGAGACACCCTTTAATGTTTTCGTGCCATTCTTGCTAGCAATGTGAAGCACGAGTCACTGAAGTGTTACAGTTGAGTCCAAGCGTCTCTCCATATTCAATGAACAATCCTGTTAGCAACAAGAGATGTCCAAATTTAGACGTATATACTTGTTGACCGGGTCATGTCAAAATCAAAGGCTTGAACTTTAGCATGGGAACATATGAACAAAGCCAGTTGTTTACGGGGACTTGATGGTTTGTAATAAACACTTGTGGGTTCACCCCAAGGCTGGATGTAAACTATAAACTAAGGGGTTAATTTTCAGATGGCCCGTATGAAACGTTCAAATTATTCAATGCATTTTCACACGTCAAGATACAAGGAAACTGAGAAAGAGCTGTGGTTTACCAACCAGGTTTTGTTTATAAAATTCATTTATGTAACCATCCATTTTCAATAAATAATTGGTTTTACTTTTAAAATAATAATTCCTGTTTTGTTGCGAGCCTGATTCCCAGTGCTGGTTGTATTGGTGTGGTGGTGAATGTATAGGCCATGTAATGGATGTATAAGCTAGACAGACAGTTATACAATTTGTAGTCTCGTATACTAGTCGTAATGATGAATTTCCCTGCTCATGGGATGTGTAGAATTCTCCACCAGACATGTCCAACATCAATCTTCCAATAATCTTCCGAGCCCAATCCGCCTCCATCCGATACCGCTGATATAGCACAACGTCTCAACAGGGACCATGTACACCGATGCTGCATTCTATTATCGTGATTACTCGCGTAAAATGATGATAAAACACTCTGAGTAAAGGACAGTTGACGAAAGCGATAGGGAGTTGTTTTAGCGAGGCTAATTCAATTTCTTCATCTGTCTTCTAGAGACAGGAAGATCCGCTGTGTTGATAGAAATCCTATGGAGACTTGCTGAAAATGCGGGACGCGATTTCAAAAATCTTATTTCGCTTGGGCATGGTTATTGATTTGCTCCAACCTAGAAGATTGCTTTAGGTAGATATGGGAGATGGGTACAGGTCTAAATCTCTGATCGAGGGCAAACCTTATCATATCCTCGTCCAGAGTCTAGTGGCATATTGTTTAGCGAGATGCAGGCGAGTGTACCTTCTTTGTCTTTATTGGAACTAATGAAAGCTTGGGTAAATTACGGTGAATTTGCGTTGCAATTTGTAGTCTCCGTGACCAGCAGTTTACAGAAATGATTTTTCCTTGGGACTGGTCTTTCCTTACGAGACCTTTCACCTATCTTCAAACCTAAGGCGTTGGGAAGGTAAGTCCATCCAATACCCTGGTGCATTTAATCTCACACTTGACAAGGCACACTACTTATCTCGCTGAATTCCGATACTCAGTTTAATTTGGCGGAAGAAATGCCTGCCTTCGACGTTTATTGTGTACTGCTTTTCATGTGAGCCCTATCAGTTGCAATCCTTTGAACTGTCTCTCCCATAGCCCTTACTCGTATAGCAATATGTCAGACTGATTCCGATCGTCGTTCTTTCTTATCGCTAGCATAATCGACATACCACACGAAGAACTGAGAATAAAACCCGTCTTAAATAGAGTTAAGGTCATTTTTCTTTTCACATCGCTAGTTTGTTTTGCAACATAAATGCAAAGGGTTCATGTTACCACTGCCAAATGATTGGTTGTCTCAAACTTACTATGTTATCAACTCGGGCTTCTGCGATAACGGGTTAACTTGAAACTATTATTAAGCATGGATTGTGTTACGCTGTAACGATTTATTGTAATCATAGGCAGCCGATTGCGGTGGTTAAGTATTTCAGTTAATTCCGATACATCAATTTCGACTTATGTTACGCAATTGTACCTGTTGACAACATAGAACTATTTGTACGTCTGTTTCTATTGTTTAACCTTTTTTCTAAATATGTCCCGCAGTTGAAGTTATTGCGCATTCTGTACACTTTGAGCGCCAAGTACTTATCTTCAGTAGCTGGCAGACATGCTATTAAAGATTCATCTACACGGGGGTCATTCATAATTCCTAGCGAATATTTATTAATAGAATTATGTGCATTATAACTGATGATGGGGTATATGAATCGAGTCCTGTGCGAAGAAAGCCCGTTCGGGTAATTACTTAAAGTAACAAACACGAAGCCATTATTATGCGTGTCCAATTGAAACACAAGCCCCTCCAGAGTGTTGTTTACTTTACTGGCTTTATTGAAGTTTCCTAATACTCAGCTATGAAACTTGATACACCTATATGGATATAAATTATTCATTCATGTGTGCCAAATGAATGTCCCTATGCGTAGCATCTCCTTTCCAGCTAGTAAGCGAGCATACTTATACTTAATATGCATAATGATTTTAAGGGTGTGCCATATAATGGCACGAAAATCTTTCTGACTCTGAAAATATTACCTTGCTACGTGGCTATCGACTTGCATGATAAAGTTACACACGTAATTACGATATAAATGGTTCATTTTTTATTGGGTAAGTGCGGGTAAAAGAAATGCCTTCTATAAATATCATCATACGTACATTTACTTCTCACGCCGGCCATATGGCATGAACCAGTTCAGGCAGATCAATGTTGGGTCCTTGCATTGCAATCTTTCCGTTCAACATTCAATGCTCTCGTTTCTCAAGACACATTTTCATGACCCCATATACCAAACGGTTCCACGCCAAGTTCTGGGTATCTTGAATCATACTGACAAATCAATAGGTCATTTTTAGAATGCTTGGATATGTGGGTCAATGAACTGAGCCTATAAATCGAGACAATCTAGCACCTAGCTGCCAGCGTTACCTGCCCACCCTTCCTTACGAAGCTCTCCAGTGAATAGTGTTCAAATAATTTGAAACACCCCACAGACGTTCTTTTCTCACGTATGCACAAAGTAGCGTAATGACATAATATCAATGCTCTATTGTACACTGATGGGCCCTGCTGATTATTCATAATAAGGCAGGTGATGAATAATTATCATAATATTTCAGGAGTTGAAGATCGGATGGATGCAGGATGGATGGCTCAATGGATAGAGCAACATGTTCCTCTCAAATGGCAAAAGATACCCAAGTTTGCTGTGATTGTTCTTTAAACAAATACCATATCTTTAAGAAAGATTCCATTGCATCAATGGGTCTGATTACTACTCCCGAGTATAAATCAAACATTGCAGTTGCTCCGGTTTTCTAATATTAGTTATTACCGATTTGCCAGGATGACATGACGGTCCTTAAAAACTTAGAAAATATTCTAATATGAGGAAAAATTTAAGAGCCTAGGATCGACGAAATTGTTTCTTCAAATGATAACAGTAGTCTACTACTTCAGAGCAGAAAGAATCCTTTCTGGTTCTGAAAATCTTCCTTGTGCTTTGCTCTTGGGAAAGTATATACTTTTATTTTAAGAATCAAGAAGATCCCAAGTAGGGGACAGGATCAAATGTTTTAGATCCACCAACTTTCAAAATCCATCTGTCATGGTCATGTCTGTTGTTATTATTACTAGATACGGAGAGATATACCTAAATATTATGAGACTTTCATTAAGAGGATAAAGCTGTAATTCGTTCTCCTCTAATTTCTCTAGTTCCCGTTTTTCTTCTTCCGATTCATGTAATAATTGTTGTACAAATAAACAAACAAAATACGAAAGAAAAAGAGCACAAATGTATTGTTCTTTCCATTAATTAATATTACAACCGCAAGTGCTTCCGAGTATCAAGTACCAATATGTATTAATTAGCTGAAATTACCTAGGCCGAATTGGACCACTGATAGTATCTCTATTGAACTATTGGATACCCATGACTGAATTCCTCTGTGAATAATTAATGGCATAGTATCCATTGTTGTATCTTGTGATTCAACAGAGATAAGTGAATGTGTCTTGTGTACCCTATGTATCATGTTGCTGAGATGTATTTATGATTCAGTTTAAAATCGCGTGTTTTCAAGTCTTTGCTTCTTCATCAAGTCACCGCATTTGGTTATGCAGAAATGATGACGTAATGATAATTAACATATATGTTACGTCATACTTTACCTTCTTATACCAGAAACCAATCGAGCACTTAAGTTATTCCATCGTGAGAGAGAGGAGACGTTTGTGCCTCATCAGTTAAACAATGCAAATATAATATTACCTCATCACTCATTTTTCTCGCGTATTGTCATTAATAAAAACCGGGTAAAAGTAATGTTTGTTTGTGTATCACGCAGCATCTTAGCGTCCCGATGGTGTCAACTTAACGGGGCCAGTTGGCAGGCTGTTGGCTCCTACGTGATGACTATTACAATCAGCACAGGGAAACGTTTGCTAACTGCCTTATTAACCCCGATCGTGTATCAATCAACGCACCTCGACCTATCCGGGGAATACCGTGTAAAAGACGGGGGGATTTCCGCGACATTGGCTGGACGTGAACTCGGGTAAGCTTAACTTGTTCAGCATTCCAATGGCGGTGCAATAGGGCCGGTTTAGGGGGTGGGATGTGAGAAACCTTCGTGTAATATTGGTTGGCACTATAACAACCCAAGTTAGTCACAATTTGACATGTGTTTATTTATCAATTTATATTTTTATTATTATTATTATTTATTTTATTGTTATTATTATTATTGATTCATTTTATTATTTATTGCAATTATTATTTACTTTTTTATTCATAACTTATCTATCTGCTCGATATTTCAATATTATTGTTTATTTTTTTAGCAATAGATATATGTAGACCAAAATAATAAGTGAAAAGTTATCAAATCAATAGTTTGAGTATTTCTCGTTTGAATGTTTCACATAGCGATACTCACGTGATTAAAAACTTGCAATATGTATGGTGAAAATTGATAACAGCAATACATTTGTATGTTTGTTTAAATATAAAGTTTTTAAGTTGTTTTTCAATGTTTCTATACTTGTTTCTATACTTCTGCACTAGTTCTTTTTGCTCTACATGTTTCAATTTAACTTAAGGGAATGGTTATCCCATTGCTAATGGGGAAAATCCACTGCAAAAAGTGAGATATTATAACATAACAGCCTTAACAGCTTTTTAATATTTTTTTATTTCATTAAAATCCGAAGATATGGCAGATCAAAGTATAGGAGGCGATACAAACATTGACAATAAAGCATTTTGTCCTATATTTTTTCATGTATTATTTGTTTCAACCAATGATAATTAACAATATTTTTATTGGGGTGTGTTTCTTTTTGTACTGAATTGTTAAATAAAATGATGAAGATTAAAAGATCGCTAATAGCCTCGTCCCCACAACCCCAGATTTTACCGGAAGTGGTCAAAAGTGGATATACTAAAATCGGGCCACCCCCTTTAAAGTACTGCAATACATTTTTTATTTTAAAAATTAAAAATAAAGTATTGAATTCAACCAAACTTTGATTAGCAATTATGATAATTAATACTAAACATAAAATACAAAAGAATTACATCATTCGTGTAAATAGCGCCCTCCACGAAGCGCAAACTTTAAAGGCCTGTATTTCAGTGCGTTAAAACCACAAATTAGCCATTTCCAAACAAATGCAATTAGAAAAGGAAAAATATTTTGGAATAAAATTTGGCGCAGATGTTGAGAAGACTAAGTTCTAGGAAAACTATGTCTTCCGATTTTTTAATATCTCCGTCCTTTTTATTGACTGGCTCTCGGTTTCCATGGCAACCAATTAAAAAAAATCCGAGAACATGGTTACCTCCGCAATGTCCCAGTGGAATTTAAAAAAAAAAAAAAAAAAAAACCATTAGTGTACGTCAGACGGTGTTTGAGTTAGGAAATATAAAAAATGTGTTTTTAGAAAATTAGAGAAAGTTTTATGCTCAAAAATCCCCACCGTGTCCCTTTAAACAGTTATGCTACTAAGTTGTATTTATACTCTTTTCGATAAGTTTTTATGTTGCACCAAATTTGTCGTATCTGGAGGAAAAAAAAGTTCATTGTTCTTCCTACAAACTATGACTGGTTCAGATTTTAGCACAAATTTTTTAAATTTGACATTTCCATATCTCTTCCATATCTTTCGCACTAGACTTTTCATGGATATCAAATTAAATTGTTATTTCAATTGATTCGCTCTAGATAGAATTTTTATCTGACTTTTTTGTTCATTTATCCTAATTAACTGTACCCATTAATAAGGTCATTGCTATGCGTTATTTTAGTTAAGTATCAAGCGAATAAAGACGCAAGTGTGATAATGGATTAAAGAGTGTGATCTTTGTATATTTTTAGAAGGTGGCTTCTATTTTGACACCGTTCCGATTTTCTCATTAATTCCATATTGGGGTCAACACACACCGCAAGCTGCCGGACGACTCTTAACAGTACTCATATTAATATTGACACACGTCCACTGCTTCTAGTAGACCCGCCCACTTTCTTTAAACGAGCTGACGCCCCATAAACCCCCTTCTTCAAAACTTTTATGCCCAATGCCACATGATTCTCACGTAATACCCCTGTAAAGCGGCCTGGCAACATTTTCACAAAAATATGAAATGTCTTCATTTGCTCTCAAACGATAGTCTAGGCCATTGGAAGAACAAGATAATTTTACACATAAAAATAACAGACCCAAAAAACAGATAGGGACTTGAGATGGATAAAGCATCCAGGTAATTTGTAGCCACTTTTTAAGTTTTCCATACTTTAATCAACATAATGTGTATATCGTCACATGAATATTTTGATCGTACTGCACTCGATATTAAAACCACAAAGGTTTAGACCGATCAAACAGTGTGCATAGCGTGGGAAACATGCATACGGCGTGCGTGTTCTGTGTTTAACGCCATTTTCGCCGTCTGCTGAATTTAACGTCGCCAGCGCCGTTAAATTATAAAATCGTTCTGTTTACCTCATAAGGAAGCTGATTGGTCTTAATCATTTCGAGGGAGGGCTTTTTTAATATAAAAACTCCTAACAACCATGCAAAAATATCGATCTTGAAAAATCTTGAAAAAAATGAGGGCGCACTATTTTTCAAATGTGGCCAGTGTCTCCTTTAAATCACGATTTTTCATGCACCTTTTATAATCTTGTATGCTAAAGACAGACCGGGCAATTATACACTTGATTGACAGGACCGGTTGCTTCTGTATGACACATCGAATGACCCCTTTTATTGCTCTCAACACTGAATGACACCCATTTTATTGCTCCCCGCCCTGAGGGTGTTTTTTGAATCAATCCCATAATGCATTGCAATATGCCTATACTGTACTAAACACATGTCAGTACTTAGGGATAAAATGTGTTTCAAGAAGCTTAAGAATCACAAGACTTTTTATGATCATGCTAAAAATTCCCTAAGTACTAACGTTTTGTGGGCTAAAATGAGCGTTGAAGTCAGGGTTTGGTCATATGGGATCCCATGACCTAAATGAAATGAAATGATTTTGAATCACTTATTATTCGCCCGAGAAAGTTTGAAAAGCTTTACCTTCACTGCTCAACTATGTAAATCTCATTGAAAAATAACATAAAAATAGGGGTTCTATTATATTCTGACTTTTTTTAATTAATATAATAGTATTTCTCTATGTAACTTTTAGAAGAACGTTAAAAGAAAAACCCTCCAGTTTGTTTCCTTAAACTAAAGGAAAAATGGAATTCCCCTGTTCTATCATTCATAAGAACAGCTGTGTGGTACATGAGATAGAGAGCAAGGATTCTCGAAGTTAAAGTTAAAGGAATTTTGTATAACAATAGAACATCTGTGTGGAATATGTGCACCAGCAGGTGTATGCATTGTTTCCCGCCATATTGCCAAGGTAGAAAAGCAACTTCCTGTTGTTTCACTCGGCGACCATTCAACTGTGTGGCAGCCCGCTATCCATGTGTAGAGGTCAGTGGTTGAGTAGCACAATTAACACGATCAAAGCTTAACTAATTGCTACCAAGATAATGCTCAAAAGTAATATAATAAACCGTTGTTGCGTGTGACGCATAAGTACTTCTTTTGGAATCAATGATTCCGCAATCTCTTTGTACGTATTGTCGTCATTAAATTGATGCTGTTTTTTATTAATTATTTCAAAAAATACGTATTTTCAAATAAATCACGAAGAAAGTTGTTGGGTACCTTTGGACCTAAGACGTTTTTTACCTGACATCGTGGGAATGTGAACATTTTAAACCTTCAAATCTATTGAAATCTGGTATTTTACCCTCGTTTTCAAAATGAGCGAATAAAAAGTTTGTACCATTAGTATTACGTTTTGTGGAAGGTTCCATCATTGACTCCTTGTAGGTAGTATACTTGTCCTTCGGAGGATTTATTTCACTCAATTTGTCCGCTACTGGTAGGAGGAATAAATATCCACTTTGCTCACCAGATCAAATCCGAACCTTTGTTTTGCAATACAAACAATGATCTGCAGGTGTCACAACACGGCATTTAACTGAATGACAACCTTACAGGAGAGCTGTATGCAGTTCTTCACATTACAGGAGAGCTGTACCATTCTTTGTCCGTAACCAATTGAATAAAACAGCACAGGTCTCTATTAAAAAAGTATTGGGATTTCACACTATAGTCATTATATGCCCATTCATTTAATGCAGGCTCAAACACCTGACATCAAAGTAAGAGGTCCACGAACAATAATATTTGTTCGTATGAACATGTTTTTGAAGCGCCCCTAATTCGTGAATTGGTCTGTCATCAAAGTTTCAGAAGTCAAGTCAATATTCACCTGAGACCCCAGTTGAGGTTGTCTATTTTTCATGAAAATCCAGTGTAAATGTGAATAAAAATCCAAGAAGAAACCTGTTTCAAGTGGAACCATAATCTTGTTGGGTCCAATGATGAATACAACTTTTATTTGTTGATTTTTTTTCGAAGCGTATATTGTTTTGAATAATTACTAAAAAACCGGAGCTCTAGTTAATTGAACAGACATACTGCAAATTGGGTATATTCTCAAGACACAGAAGATCCCACACCTAGCCCAAAACTTCGAATATTATATTTTGGACTTAGTGTTGTCTTTAACTGCTAAATAATGCTTTCTTCTGGTTATCTCCATCCACAGAAGAGACTTATCAATACTCCGTGGACTTGTTATCGCGAAACATTAAGGTGGAAAGCTGCCATTTTAGGAATTTTCTCTGTATGAGGCCTGTCATCGTTGAGCTATGACGTCATCATAAGTGACCCAATAAAGAGGTCACACCAAGAAACGTATTTTGATTGGTGCAATAATTGGGTTGGTTTGATTGATGTAATAATGTTTTTCACATTAATTTCTCGAATCAATTATACAATTTGTCATTGTATGTACTTTTTCTGGCTGTGTTCTGTAGATGTTCAGAACACATTCAGAACACCTAAACACGTTCTGCAAGCGTTCAAAATCTGTTTATAATTGAACGCATTCTCCTCAAAATTTGCAGTGTTAATATACTTGACATTTTCAGGAAGACCAACCACTCTACGGATTAGAGCTTCTGTCAAAAACATGAAAGCAGTTTAGTTTTTCAATCACATTTTAGCATTTCTTTCCAATAGATGATGTGACCTATGATGTGACATATTGACATTCAGGACGCCCTCTGTTGTTTTCTGGCAGGCAAAATATTACAGTCGTTCAATGACAGACCACATAAAATCTGGTCATAAATTACTTGCAGAACCTTTCTTGATCTAAATCGGTTACAATATGCAACTGGTAGCATTAGCAAGCATGCTTAATATGAATGTTGGTATTATTTAATTTGAAACCAAAGTTAGAGCAGAAAAACGAAATTCCCTGTGCAAAGTATAGGGGCTTCTGCCTGCCAGTTTCTCTCTTACACCAACAGGGGGCGCCACAAACATAAACAAATGTCACATCATCTATAGGTGCACTATTTTACCCGCAAACACGTACAAAATTACGAAAAATCGTCAATGATTTGCAAATATTAATATTCATACCCTTTGTTAATTATTAACGGAATAAAGTGCAATATTATTACCATACAACTGTATAATAAAGGGTGGCGTTAAAGGGCGAAACATCAATTCGCCTTAACGCCTCATTCTACTCATAACAAAGGCGGAAATTAGCCTTAAAGGCAATATCAGTTGATTGCTAAATAAGAAAATCGAAAAAAATCATCAAAAATCAGATTTTTGCATGTTTGTAATAAGTACAGGTATCCTAACATACACTGCAAATGATAGGACCAGAAGCACCCTAATAAGGACAAAATCGGAAATTTTAGTCATTACTGTCCGTACGGACGCTTACTACAACACCAGTGGCGGATTTAAGAGTCATCAGTGTCAGCAGCTGCTGACAGGGCCCCCTAAAATATTGCTCTCAGGGCCCCAATCGGACACACCTTAGTCGCACTTAAGTGCGATATTGCGTTACTTCTTGACGCTAAAGGGGCCCACCTTAAGCTGCTGACAGGGCCCTTTTCCTTAAATCCGCCACTGTACAACACGTAATTGAAAGGAGATACCTATCTTTGAACACTGCCGTTTTCTTCCTTTTCTGTAAATTCTTCAGTTGGAAAAAGTAACTTAAGAGAATTATACCTTCACTTTTAAGCTATTCCTGCAAAATTAATAGATTTTGACTCTTTCGGATAAATCACTGATAGGGTCTTTAAGGTACATAATGGTGTGATGATAATTATAATAATGATTATTAAAACATAAATGATAATAATAACAATATTATACTAATATTGCTATCATAGACGTTAGGGCGAAATTGGCCTTTATCATGTTCCGATTACGACGTTAGGGCGAAAAATCGTTTCGGCTTTAATTGCACTTTATTCCCTCTATTAGGATAACAAAGGGTCCGAATATTAATGAATGCTAATTTCATGCAAATGTATGCACATTTCGAGATTTTATACAACGTGCTGTCTTTAGGGGGATTTTTGTATAGACAGCATTATCACCTTATATACCAAAATGGTGTAAGCGAAGGGAAGACAATTATAACACATCCATGCTAATGGAAAACCGCTGAAAACATACTCTTTCGCTAGGCAAGATAGCACCATAATTCTATATTCGACCAACTATGTGTCATCCTTTTCTTATATAATTACAAATCTATTATATGGGTAATACATCTTGAAAAAGGGGCATGATGCCTGGATTATAATAATTAGACATTGGCCATAATTAGACCTACTTTCGCCGGCAGATTAAGCAAGGCCAAGGTCATGATATGAATAGTTTGGAGAAAGTTGTCCAGACAGTATCAACAATGCGGTTGTAATCTTAGGGCGCCGGTACTTTTCTACATTGTGTTTAGATATCCTTGTCGTATTCACGCCAGAACAATCAGATGGCACGTGAATCTTGCAAAGTTTATTTAAGAAGATTTTGAAGAAGATAAATTATTTCAATGTACTTGATTTTTAAGAATGGCAGATTTACTTAGTAAAATGAACAAATTAACTTCTTTAGAAGCACTTTCTTTGGATGTACCGAACTTTTTTTCTTCAAACGTTTGGTAATTTGCTAATGTGTGTAAGACAAATTCATTTTACCGTAATCTCGATTCCCTAACACAGTGCGATAATTTGCATACGCGAGGACTTCGAAAGACTCATATTGGTGTATTATTATATGACATACCATGGGGATGAATCTCATACCCATGTGTGTGTACATGTAAAGAGTGCCCCCCCCAAAAAAATACACTTTTTCGTCTGCAAATTTCTCAAAAGTGGGTTGACATATCAAAAATTGTTTGAGTGTATTTATTAACTGCAATATCTTGTTGCAACCTGGTGAAAACGGCGTTGAAAACAAAGCTGACAAAATAGCCGCCATCTGGAGAAAAAAAGGTCAAAAACCATTTTGCCAACACGTTAAGTCTATGGCACTCTCTTGGCGGTCACGAATTATATCCAAGATTGATACACATATTGAACAACTCTCCCCGTCATGGGACTTGGTATTTAATAATAACAACAAAGTAAAGAATTAAGGCATCTTAAATTATTTCAAGTTTCTCTTACTATTATAAATTTAAACATAAAACGGCTGCAATATTTCTTCTTCATGATCTTGTCCCAAACCATGCAAACATTTAAAATGTACAAGCAGCGTCTTGATCAGTCTTGACAACAAAAACATGCAAGTCTCTTTCAATTTAAAATTCCCCCAATTGAAATCAACTGAATTATTATGTAAATGGACATTTCAAGTTCAGTTTCACGGTTGAGATATTTTCTCGTTCATTTTCAAACGGTAAACACTTCATACAAACTCGAAGGGTGGTCAGTAGTTTGTTACGAGAGTAGACCTACAGTCCACGCCATGGTATTGATTACTGTTAACCATCGTGGTTACCCCATAGACTTACGTGTGTGCAAAGTGGTTTTTGACCATTTTTCTCTACTTGGCCACCATTTTGTTATTTGAGCTTTGTTTTCAAAGCAGTTTTTATCAGGTTCTAACAAGATATTGTAGTTATTAAATATCTTCATGTGATATGTCCACCCACTTTTGAGAAATTCGCAGACATAAAAGTCTAAGCCCTTTTTGGACCACTCTGTAGTTGATTGAACTGAGCCTTGGGTATGAGTGGGTAATGAAAAATACCTTCAAATTTATACTTCAAGTGTGCTTTCAAGGTATAATATTTCACGACTAACATACACGTGTACATACACACATACATACATACATACATACATACATACATACATACATACATACATACATGCATACACACATACATACACGCATACATACATACATATATACATACATACATACATACACACATACATACATGCATACATACATGCATACATACATACATACATGCATGCATACATATATACATACATACATATATACATATCATCATTCTTTATTTCCATGTTATAAAAAGAAACAATCACACAATCATGACAATTGATATGGAAGAGAAGGCCAAGAAGCCAAATTTGGCCAGAAGCGGTCCTCATCCTAACAAAAAGTTATAATTACAAATCAATTACCGATAAACAACAAACAATAAGAGCAAAGTAACATATATCAACGTTAAATAACACTGACTACAACAGACCAAGCTCCAAGTCAGCATTTACTAAAATGAATTATTAAACAACTTATTCTTGAAGTACTTTTTAAAACTGTTATGGTTAATTGATTTTGTTAATAAATTGAGGTAGTGTGTTCGATAGAATAAGACCAGACGTTCTGACACCTCTAGAAGCTAAGAGGTCTTTTTTTCATGAAATGGTAATCATTCACATTACATATTTATGAATATCTCATACTAGAATATTCTCCGAATTTGATGGTGATTGGCCGTATAGTTTGTTTTATACATAAACATCAAGATTTTACTGATTAAACATATTCAAAACACTTTAATGGTTTCCTGATATTATGCTTAAAGCAGGTTTTTGTAATTTGAAAATTTTATTAAAAGTCTTTGATGGACTATTGCCCCAAGCCAAAAATTTCCGTAATTTATTATGGTAATATAAAGGTAATATACTAGAAATAAAATACCTCAACTTGTTGAACATTGCTGGGAATTACAGAAATTGGGTCAATATGGTCCGTTCACGTTAATATCCTTAACGCTAATAATTTGTTTTATTACCCTCCTAAGCTTCGTAATGTGGCTTGCATATTTCTTGTTTTGAAAGATAAATCATTATCTATGATTGGGTCTTTTTAGCATTTACTGAATGCATATTTGCTTTAAACCAGTTTCTCCCTTCCCCTAAATCGCCTTCGATATGGAATCAATTGTAATAGATGATGTGTTTTAAAATATCATTGAACAGCAAAATTAATATTAATTGCCCTAGAATAGATCCTTGTGGTACTCCACAGTATCTTTGCAATAGGCATTAAATATGATTATCATATAGCTCTTAAATCCCTAATGCCGTTTTTGTGGCCACTTTTCAAAAATCAAAGGCAGACCCTTGCCTTGTGTTTACGGGAAGTGCTCCTAAATCTAACAACACATTACCGATACCTCCTTTTTTGCGGGATGTCAGGTTTTTTTTATTTTCCTCTAGGGACGTAAGGGATATATAAATATCGGGTTCTCTGGCTTCAATACCGTTGAACTGCGTGGTAATACAGTCCCTTAAACCGTAGTTATTCAACGAGAAAGCAATATTTTTGATCATTGTGTCAAACGCTTTTGACATATCAAGGTATACTCTAATTGTCGCTTCATTCAGTTCTATTGTATCTTATCAACAAGATTCAACAAGTAGCCTAGATGTTGAATTATTTGTTAAATCCGATTAGGTTCGGTTTAAGACCTTATGATTGTTCACATGATCGACACATCTATTAAAGGTAGGCGACCCGATCATGTCCGATTTTCATACGATTCCTTTTCTCTCACCACATTCAATGACCATTGAAACATATCATCAAAATCTGCGATTAAAAATGCTGAGTTACATTAGTCCATCCGTTTGGATGCAGAAGCAAAAACGCGTAGGCCCATAGGACACTGGTGATAATGAATTAGCGACCACATTTGAAGACCATTTTGGCGTCAAATTGACGTGGTACTTAGAAAACTATTAACTCTTCTGATACTAAAATTTTGATGGAGTAAAGTGGAAGGACGATGTTTTTCGATCGGGTCACACACCTTTAAAAACAAGCCGTTGAGATTTTTTGAGAACACGGTAAGACTGAAAATGAATGATAATTTGAATGATATCGCAGGATCGTCTTTTTATACAGAGGCACTCTTGTGCTATCACAGTAAAGGTGACTGTGTTTACAATACCTGAGGCTGTGGCTTGACATATTACAATTAGTAATTGGTAGGAGATATGCTAACTTCGTAGGCACCCTCTTAATATAAAATTACAACTGGTACATACCTCGGCTTTTGTTGGGATCAAACTTTATTCTTATTTTCATACTGAATTTCGTTCTTGTTATTACATACATCCATATGCATACATATGGTCATGTGTTTCATAGAGCTGAAAGAACATTACAGATACAAAAATGACGCACAACCAGACAGAATACAAGAAAGTCAAACTTATTCGTAACCCTGCATAATAACAACATCACTTATCTCAACGCATGACCCTAAGCGCATACATTACAACATCACTTACCTCAATCCTAGCACATGATTTATAATTCTAAAAGTTTGCCAAGAACTAAACCAGATCGTACAGATTTACCCTTCCCATCAAACGCTGCCCCAATTCCTACTTACTTTTAATAAATCCTGAGCCCTAGCCTTTACCTAACGTTACTGCAAACACCGACCCTACCCCTAACAGAACCGACCTCTAGTCTCTTGAACCTTTACTGAAATTAGTGTCTTAGGGCCATCCTTCGGTGGAACTATCCGGACTCTCCCAAAGGATCATCAAAGCTTTTCAACTACAGATATGGCTAGGCCTCTTATTCATTGTTATAAAGAAACACATCCCACCAAATAGTAGGTTTTAATGGTAGTGCCACATAGAGAAATTGTTTTGCGATTCACTCCCATGTTACCAGATTGATGCTTCCCTATTATCCATAGTCTGGGTATTTCCTCGGAGAGCTAAATTCCTCATCAAATATGCAAATTCAATCAAGAAAAATGTGTCGATGGTACTAACATAGACAATTGGAAATAAATCGGTAGTTAATGAATGCCTCAGATTGATGTTGGTGTGTCCCACTGATAATTGTTTTAAAGGTGATGTGAACATGACACTTCACGGTGGTTGAAATCTGTCATTTTTACTAAACTAGACATCTATTTACGCGAATTGATTTTCATAATTGCAATGATCTCGACACGTTATCTATATTGCATGTTGCATCGATAGCAGCCAACCGCCTATCAGTACAGAGTCGCTGGTGCAAAAATGCTTTCAACCTATGGTTTAATCTTTTATCCTGTGAAATTACGTTACAGAATGCTTCTTTTTTGTTTTGTAAGCCCTTCTGTTCCTTCATCATTACTGTAATCACGCGTGTATTAAGTTAAATTTAAATGAACTCGTTGTAATGTTAGTTTGCATTCTTACACTGATGACACTCAGGTTTTTTTTTTGTGAGTTTGATCCTAACATTCCAGACGACTGTAACTTGTAAGCGAGTTTAGTAAATTTAGCTGAATTAAATGCCTGAATGTCTCAGAACATGTTGCAGATGTACAAGACTGAATTTATTGTCTTTGCTACCTCCTGGGTTTTGAGAAATTTGTCTTCAATACAATTAGAACTTGGTGGTATTCCTAGGTCCTGCATCTATGCGTATATGTGTTAAAAAACCTGGGGATCATGCTTGACTCCACTATGATCATGTCTAATCTGGTTAGTACTGTCTATATTGAGTCTCAAGTACCACATCCAGAACCTATGGTCGTATTGGTATGGTGGCGGGCTTTCATTCAGGTTTTATCACTTTTTGATGCCTGTCACCGTGCTGTACGATCGTTGGTCTTGCCGCGCACTGTTTACACCTTTATTATATACATGCGGCCAAGACCAGAGGGCGTCACATTTCACTCCATGGCTCCGACTTGACGAGCACTGAATCCAAGCCACCTCCTTCATGATACCATCACGAAAGATGCCCTTACACCTCTTGTCTGAAGTCAAGGAACCATTTCGTCCGGAGGCACATGGTTTGATCCAATATTCATGAACCAAGGAGACAACATCACAATGGACTGGCAATGAATGGAAGCATTGATAGAATTTGTCAAGCTGAACTCTGAAGAATTTCATAACAGAGCCAGTGAAATCCTGTCCAGGATCCGATCTTCCACGCCAAGCTTGGATAAAACTCAACCGCTTGCGCACATGAGTGGGCCGCTTCAAACACAGCATGCACCTACGGGGTCTTGCTCGGAGTCCAATTTGTGCTGAAGCTGATGAATCCACAAGGGATGGGCTGCTGAATCACAACCTTGGGATCTAGTCCTTCCCCGTTTGTGGCATAAGATAGAAGAGGAGTAGATGCTGAAAGAAAAATAACAATAATGTACAATATTCCATATCCAATGCTTCATTTTCATTTTCAACTGTGTTCTTGCAGAACAAAAGTGAAAGATTATTATTTTTTTCTTCGACAAGTGGCGAGCTATATTTTCAAAGTTTAACTTTCCAGGCACCATATAAATCAATAAAACTATTTATACATGTAATGGAATAGTTGGTCTTTGATATCAATAAACGTTATGTAAGAGCTTTAGCAGATTTGGTGAGAGAGTAAGAGTAAGACATCTTATCAGGTGGCCTGAGTTGAGCAACTTAAGGACTTCTGAAATTGGAATAGCAGTTCTTCAAAAATATTTCAGTGGGTTACTCTTGTCTATCTTTTCTTGAATTGGATGGGAGTTGAAGATTCGATCACTTTTCAGTTTGATTGTGTCTGACTCCAGAACGGTTGATCAACAACTGACTGGCAATTACAGGGCTTTCCTAACTTTGAGGTATGAGCAAACGTATGGCTTGCCACTCATCGTGCATTCAAATTCAAAGACAGTTCTCAAACCAGCTATCACCATGTACCAAGATAATTAGGAGACTCTACCTCAAATATCGGGAGTTGGAACCAGTGAAAATATAGAAAAACGGGACGCTCCGGTAGATTCCGTTCAGGACGAAGTCAGAGTCCTCTTGATGTGAGTCCCAGATTAAGTGCTTGGCGAACCCCTCCCCGAACGTGACAAAATAAACTGTTAACAGGTTAACCAAACTGGAATTCTGATGGCACCGATACCAAATGCAAGTTAGGCAGTCTCTGCAGCCAGGTGATTGCAAGAAATGTTTGACATTTGCTAGCTGGCTTACCAACATGTTCTGAGTTGGAGAAGAAAGGTCATATTCCTAATATAAGCCATGTCTTCACCCGAAATGTGAGCACTACTCTTACAACACTGCAAAACATCGGTGTTAGATTTAACACCGAGGGGGTTGATTTTAACACCAAGACGGTGTTGGAGTGGACCACAACATATTGGTTGTTAAACTTACACAATCCACCACATTGGTGTTATATTGACACTAATTTTGGGGTTACAATATATGTGACAATACCACTTCTCTTGTGGAATCTTACCACCATGTCTGTGTTAATTAAATGTATTTTAACACCCTCCTGGTGGTAAATTGACACAACTGGTTAATTAACAAATAAAATTAAAACACCCCAACTGTGTTAATGGTGTCCCCCAGGAGGACCACACTCTTTGGTGGTTAATTCAACACCAAATGGTGGTCGTTAACTGTTATGGCTGTACATCTAACATGATTAGTAGAAAGTGCTTGCTGTTTTTATTGTTTGTTTTCTATACATTTATATTATCTTCTTACTTTCTAGCATACATAAACGACACCAAAATGCATATCAAAATTTTGCACCAACACAAGCGGTGTTTAAATCCTAAACTTTAACACCAGAAATTAACACTGACAAGCTGAACACCGCCTGGGTGTTGCATATTCAACACCGGAAGTTTTGCAGTGTACAAACATAATAACCCCCTGAACATCAACCGTTGCTATGAGAGTTCCACATCCACACTCTCCAGGAAAAGTAACATTTTAGGTTGGCAGGCTATGGAACCACCACCTACATGACCATATTTTTTCCAGAACAGTGTAGCAGCGTACATGACAATGATAGCAACGTGGTGGCAAACGGTGGGAATGAGCAAGCCAGAATGACACGGTGCCAAGATTTGGGTTTCGTGTTGTCAGAGGATAACCAGGCACACCGTGGCATCGTATTAAGATACAGACTTCAGCATAAATTTCCAGGAGTTCAGAGGTTTGGCCACCATACTCCCCATACTCAGCTACTTTTGCCTTTAGCATACTTTGAAACCATGTTACGTAACACCTTCTGTTACATCCAGGATCTGAGCAGGCGCATCAGTAATGAAGGTCTCTCCCTGAGAAGGACCAGAAATCGTCCCGGAGTGTCGTCCATTCGACGATTGTAGGGCATACCGTTGCATTTTCTTGGAATGAGATATGTCGAAGGACGTGCAAGGCGTTAACCTTAACCCTGGACTTCAATGACCAACTAAATTGTATTGGGGCGCATTCTGTGGAACAAGAAAACCAGTAGAATTAAAAACTGTGTAAGTTCATCTACAAACCTAAATGGACTTTAACAACAACTTTATAACAGGAACACATTTGAAAATAAAGTGAACACTGACATGCTGAATAATGAAATTGGCATTGTGCAGTGTGCATTCCTTCAAACTACTGTTGAACATATGATTTTGTAGACCTATACAAGTAGCGCTGAAAATATTTTGCTAATTACAATACTAACACGCTTACGAGAGCTTACTATTATTATATAGATTATTATTATTATATTATAAGCTTATGTATGGGTTAAGGAGACAGAAATGGCTAGTGTTATGCACTAATTAAGACGTTGAGGGACGAAATTTCGTTCCCCCCTAACCACAGTATTACAGTTTATTCCGTTTTGGATTAACACAGGATATGAATATTAATTTATGCAAATTAAGGGAAATCCTCTAGAATAACAAGTGATAATATTATTAAACTATTAAATAATAATAAGAGCTCATTATAGGAATGAAATAATTCAATTTTCCCTTAATCCATCATTTTTAAGTAATTATTATTACCATGTTGTTATTATTGTAATATTATTTTAACAGTTATTATTTGAAAAGAAATGAATGAAATTTGTAATACTCGCATATATAAATATAATATTAGAATATATATATATATATATCTATATATATATTATATATATATATATATATATATATATATTAATTAATGGTTGCACTTAGAGTGTAACCCTTAACACACAGCAAACGAAATGCACAATAACTTTCGCCCACCTTAATACTACTGAGCTTGACAGTCATCAATGATAGATTGGTTACCCTCAATTCTTAACATCATGTCAACATTTTTGCGGGTGCTGAGGCGTTTTGTCATAATTCACGACGAATTCTATCATCAATGTACATTTTTAGTGAGTTGAAGACACGCCACACGTATGAGGGTTTACTCCCGGCCCCATTTCATGTTAGTTATAATACCCATCGTAAAAGATTAATGCTGGTGTCAATCACATATTGATGAACTCTCCTGGCCCATTTCTTACTTTTTTTCGGGGCATTTCATAATTTTACGCAGAGCGTGTTTTCGGTGCCATGTGATGTATTGTGGGGTGTTTATCACTTCGTTGATACTCTTTTCAATTCAATGCTCTCTGCACGCATCACGGGATAAGTATTTGTTGAAGTCGAGTAAAGCCAATCTGTTTTCAATCAATTTGCAAACAATTTTGGTAGATACTAAAAATTGGTAGTTTTCATAAATACCCCTTTACAAGAAAACTCTCAGTATTGTTTTGGGCTAGCATTGTCGGAGTATTCCATTAGAAGTTTCCTGAAATAGTGGCATAATTTACTGTTACATATTAGATGAAGACCAATTTATAGAAAGAAATTGCAATTTTTGTTGTGAATGGGACGACATTAAAGATCAGAAAATGATGGAATTTACCCGGGGAATTTACGTCTGAAGAGATTGAGAAGAGGACGGCGACATGATAAAACGAGGATGATTCTGGCTGAAGTAGAATGGGTGTATACTGTATATATATGTGGATGAAAAAGAAAACGACGATATGAAACCACACTATGAATTCAATTACTTGAAGAAAAATGAAGGGAAAAAATAAGATACACTCATAAATTTTCGCCCGAAATTATGCTCTTGGACCATATGTTCCAGGACCATGCATGGAGCATAAATCTGGAGAAATATTAGTCAATTTTAAATGCACATGCTCCAGGAGCATATGGCAATGATGGTCATCCTGGATTAGTATGTGACTTAGAATATTTGCTCCAGGAGCATTTTGTCACATGCTCCTGGAACATTGTGCATTCAAATATGTTCCAGGAGCATTCAAATATGCACAAATATGCTCCTGGAGCATATTTGACTTAGAATATTTTTCCAAATTATGCTCCAGGAGCATATGTTCTAGGACCATAGTCCTGGACCATATTCTCCTGGAGCATGATTTCGGGCCAAAATCTCATAGAGGCATGCGGTTCTTTTTTTAGTGTTTCTGGTTATTAATTCCCCTATTTATCAACAGCATATTAATAAGCTTTCGAAAATGCAAAGTCGATTTGTGTTTTTCATAAGCCTATATCCTCGGCTGTTTACATTTGAATGCAGTCACTTCGTTAGTTTTAGGTAAACTAGAAAACGCTGATCACATGAGACAGGAGATTCCCTCATGTTATGTTGTCTGCGACGAAAACTACACAAACACTTCTCAGGACGACGCCGGCCATGTCTATACATAAGAAAGAGCACACAAAATAACACACTAGCTTGGATAGAAATCTCAAACCGTATTTCACGATCTCGAACCCTCGAGGTTCAAAGATGAGGAACGTCACTAAGAAAAATCTTCAAAACTTCTTTATATCCATCCAAACAACTTCTGCATTATATCCTTATTTTTTTATAAAAACTTTTAGTTGCGTTTGATTTTTAAGCTAACAAATGTTATTTAAAATTGTATTTTATAGAACAAACTCATTTTACACAAACACTGAATGCTGAATTTTACAAACAAAAACATCTTTAATTGGATAATATTAAGTGCATAGATCGAAAACTTTGTTACAGGCGACTTTTCTCCTTCACCGCTATGTGACACGAAAGGCTCGTAGCTTTTCATCACTCGTTTCCTTTTAATAACACAGTGGCTTTAAAATGAGCAATTTACACAGACTCCTGTTTCCCTCTAGCTCGTTCTTCATATGTCCACTTTAACTTTTTTCTTTTTCCCTCAGTGTTCTTTCGCCATTTTGATTTTGATGTGTTGCACCCTGTCCCATAGTTTAATTTGTTCGCAAGATAATTCAATGACCCATATTATTAACGATACAACGTGGTAAAATTAGAATAGGCTACGCATCCTTTATGTATATTTGGTCTGAACTTTGGGGTATGGGTTGCAGCGGATTTTAAAAGGAGTTGATGAGTTAGATTTCAAATTAACTCAACTCCCGTAAGAGCAAATCCATAGGCTGTGTTTGATACAAATGACGTAATTGCCAGTAGTATCGTTTACAACGTGGTAAAATTGGCGATCATCGATTTTGCATAATGACATTGTCGTTGACCATCTTTTATTTCTTTTACCAAGCATTAGTTCATTTATAAATTTTCAAACAAGTAAATATTTTATTTTATCTCATTTCAAACTGAAAGGCCCAGATCAACCCCGAAGTAGGTCTTCCATGGAGCTGTGTTAATGTTGGGAAATATTTGTAATACTTGTACTTTTTCAAAACAATTTAAAGGTGCAGCGAGAGATTTCAAGTCATCCATATTTTCTGTGATATGTTTCTGCTTCTGCTTTGGTTATGTCGGTATCACAGACTAGCTGCATCTCACCAACTTGTGCATAGGATGTAGTGACTTCATATAGATTAGACACTCAATAGATTCCCTACCTTTTATGTGGCTACAGAAAATAACTTAAAATGAAAACAAACGTGATTTGCATATGCTTATATTTCAATAGAAAACATTTGCTGAATTTCCTATTTGCTCCTGTACTGGAAACTAGAAATTTCACAATTTTTGTACCAAAGAAGCTTTGTCTCAGCTTAATCCTTTCAAATGGCGATATTTTGGATAGAAAGCTTTACACCAGTGAATGCAAAAATCAAAATGAGACTAATAAAAACATGAATGTATTGTTGACTAAATTTACTTTCCGCATACAAAGATAATTTGGGTTTTGTCTCCTTCATCATATTTAATACATTTTCAGTCTTCAATTGTATTTCAATCAGATTGTTGTTAATGCCAATTTGGTATTGAAAAAACTCCCTCACGCAACAATTCATGAATCCTCGATCCCGACGAGAACCGAAGTATTTTTTGCAGCCATCCCTATATAAGGTGCTGATCATAGAAACCAACATTTGTGGTCCTTTACCCTTCACTGCTCTCAAAATACTGTACATCTCAATAGAAATGGTGCTTCCTCATTTTCCGCAGGTAAAAAATTCAGGATTATTGTTAATGCCAATTTGGTATAGGAAAAAATCTCCCTCCCTTATTAAAAAAAACTTCTCCCGACGAGAACCAAAGGATTTTATATGCAGCCATCCTTATTAAGTATGAATCGATCAGACAAGTTTATAGTATGTTAACTGTAAGGTGGAAATGACATTGTATTTTTGGCATTTGTATTTCACATGGTATGTTTAGCGTAGAATTGTTTTATGACGTTAACTTTAACGTTGACGTTAGCGTTAATTCAATGTAATATGTCAAAAGTGTTTTTTTTTATTCTCATAGTGAAAAGACGTTGGAAACATGTCACCGGATTTACTATAATGAAAATATAGGTGGTTTTACGTGATGTTACAAGTGAAATTGCCAATAGTTTCAGCCACTATAACCGGATAAATTCCAACATTGCCGGCGTGGCAGGAGATATAGTCCTCCGGGCTCACAGTCCGTGAACAATGGTGAACAATAGGGCAATCGATTCAGTTGACTCTTCACGCAACGTTAGTTTCACTTTTTATTCCGTTGTCGTCTATGGAGCCCGGACAATGGTACCTGCCGGACTATGATTACTTTCACACCGGGAACATTGCCGACATCTGCATGGCAGTCAGTCGTTCTTTTTTTGCCTTTATACAATGAAAAGGCAATGTGAGATGCTTAACCTATTAATTAAAGCTTGTATTTTCATATTATATTTTTAACCATCGAAAGCCGATCGGATTTCCTTTCATGGTAGTAGAGGGAACCGTATTCAGCTTTTTTTAAGTAACATTGTTGGTTTAATGTCAAATTATATCAGCATGTTAAATTACACATATATTTGTGATTTTTGCATAAATTATGGAAATGTGGCATCTAATATGGCCGCCTTTGTCGGTTGTTTATGCACTCTCCTGATGAAACCGCACCTTTCCATTTACTTGTCATTTACTTTGAGTTCATTATCAGAACTAAATAAAATGTATATTTGTTCGAAAGTAAATTTTACAGCTAATTAGTATGCTTAAGATGCATAACACCAATGATAAAATGTGATATCAAAAAACAGATGTCAGGACAAAGACAAAGATCCATGGTCCATATGCAATTTTCAAATATTTTGAATTTCATGGTTTTGGATTCCCCTTTGACTGAAATATAAAAATACATAAAAACAGCTATTTGCTTTATTAATAAGGGTCATTCTATCTTAAACCCCTGACAAGACCTTTACTGAACTACCCTGGTACAGGCAAGACCGTTTTTGTTCATTTAGCATGTTTAGTTTTCACGATGTAAATTGGGAATTTTATAATACTGAAAGAAATTGAGCACATTATAAATAGGTGATTTGTGGTTTTGTTTATTTTATTTTTTCCTTATACAAAATGTCAGCTACTCAGTTTATGTTGGTTAAAATCAACTCGTTTGAGAATTCAAAGAAAAAAAATAATCCAAGACTACCAAATTACAGGAAAATTAAACATGCTTCAAAATTGAAGATTCAAAATCACCATTCGCTACACTTTATTGAAACCCAATTTGAAAGGCAATATCGACTTGAAGCTCATATTAAAAAACAGAAAACCCCCAAAATAGTCTCAATTTTGATTGAAATTGTAACGGGTCGGCAATTTGAGTAAAATTACTGCAAATTAAGGAAAGTATACGATTCCACTTTACGCTTGAAATCTAATGGAGCGAAGCGGGACTCCACACCTTGACCTTGGGGAGAATTTAAGCAGACAGAGTGACCCCTATCCTCTTCGTAATAATCACTAGTTTTGCCATCCATCCAAAGCCTGATTCGGATTTTATTTCATTACCTTAAAGTCCGATCGAAACGGTGGTAATTACCCGGCATTGGCTCGCGCAAACAGCCCGATATTTATTGGCTCCAATTCAATTTCAATTTTCCGCGCGCTTCATCCAATATTATACCGATTGGAATGGAAGCGGTGTGTGTGTGCTTTATATCTTGGATGCTGCTTGCTCTTTTATCCCCTTCGTCAGTTCGTAGTAGTTATGACTAGGGCGTGCAGCAGTGGCGGATTTAAGAGTCAGCAGTGTCAGCAGCTGCTGACAGGGCCCCCCTAAAATATTGCTCTCAGGGCCCCCTCGGACACACCTTAGCCGCACTAAAGTGCGATATTGCGTTGCTTCTTGACGCTAAAGGGGCCCCACCTTAAGCTGCTGACAGGGCCCTTTTCCTTAAATCCGCCACTGGCGTGCAGCCGACTTAGGTGTCTTCTTATAAACGGCGATGAAGCCTAAAGAAAAGGGAAATGCTAATGATAAATGGTTCTTCCTGTGCTGTCTTCTACATCATGTATAGCCAAATAAGCTCTCCTGCATGGTACACTTGGAATTGGGCAAAGGAATCATGAAAGCATCCCGTTCTTCGGAGGGGACGTTAAGCCATCGGTCCGTGTACAGCGGAGAGTCACAACTGTACATGTATATCACAGCCAGTTTCGAGTAGGGTGAAAACCCCTGACTGTTGGGAGTTTCCGTAACCTGACCCATCTGACACACTTTTTTTCTGACACACTTATGAATTAGGAAACCTTAACGGAATAAACCTGTGCTTTATTCCGCGAGGGGTTTCCGAATTCATAAGTGTGTCAGAAAAAAGTGTGTCAGATGGGTCAGGTTACGGACCCCCCCCCCCGAACACTACTCAGTGAAATAAAATCATGGATACCACCGCAATCATTACCGATGATTGTGGATACAAAAAAGAAGAAGCAAAAGAAGCAAAAACAACAAAACAGAATGAATGCATCAGTTCCAGTACTTAAGCCGATTTCTGTGTACAGTAAATTTGTACCATGGACACCAAAGTCTTTGTAATGGCAACAAAGGCCTAGGTCTTTCCGCATGGCGGGGATTGAACCCATATTAAAGGAGAACCTTTCTAAGAATAACTACACAATATACACTGTAAAAACAATGATTGGAAATCACATATGGAGTGCTTTCATGGAAAACGGAATTCTACTAACAATAAAAACGAATTAAAAGCATTTGGTCTGACCATGTGCGCATTTGAAATTCGCGCTACTGTATGTATATGGGATATGTGTTTGTGTTATGCGATACGGACGGCACAGTAGCGTCATACATCTTCACACGTTGATGCTTTCATAATGTGTATTCCTCTGGCATCTATGACCTAAACGTGACGGTCGTATCGCATAACCACGTTATAATACTAGCGCGTTTTTTAAACAGCACATGGTCAGATAGATGGTTTTAATCACTTGTTAGGGTTATATAATCCATTTCCTATTGAACCACTCGCTACGATATGAGTCGATGATTATTTTATAGGTATATTGTTTAAAGTGTCGGTGTATCGGGTTCTCTTTAAGGTGCACCATCATCGAAAATATGCAAGAAATTCTCCTTAATTTGAAATCTATACAACAGATAGCACTTGATGGAGGCATCCCATGTTGAATGGAGCCGAATTTGCAAGTAACGCATTGTCAGCAGCACGTGTGCTGTGGAATGCTTGCATTGTCTGGGTTAAAGTTCTCTTTTGATACACTCTGGATTAAAGTTTGCTTTTGTTCATTAACTACACAGACATTCACGACAGTACAGCTGCAGGTGTGCTGTGGAATGCTTGCATTGTCTGGGTTTTCTTTTCAAGTGATGCACTGTCACCCGGTACTACAAAGACATTTCACGTCACATCTACTATACTGTAAAAAAGTACAGTGAAATTTACGGTGATATACCGTATGAAAATGACAGTATTTTGCATAATACTAATGACAATCATTTTTATGTTAAATTGTTCAGGCCTATTATGACTAAATTTAAAACGGTCGCTCCTATTCAAGTCTAATGTCAGTATACATCATGAATATGAGTTGAAGAAATTCATACCCTATGCCTATGTGCAATACTGATTGTTTCATTATTGTTTTCCAGTCACCCTACAAATGTTATAAAAAGCCGATTTCAAGGTAATCGTACGTCCAATCTTTTCACTTAAACTAGAGAAAAAAATATTCAGTCCACCATGGACTCCGGGTGTAGAGTAGACTGTTAAAATATCGGGAGGGGTGTGGTGATGGAGCACGCCAAAATTTATTTTGGAAAAAAATGCCTTATTCGTATAATTGACATTGACAATTCATAATAGTGTATTGCCCCATGTATACACAAACACACGAATCATTATGCCGCTGATTTTAGTCATTAATGTCCTTCTCCATTAATTTGGACAAAAGCCGAACTCATGTACTTCTCCATGGAAGTTGTTCAAACTTCTCAAAACATTTGTTTTGGTCTCGATCCCTCTAATAAAGATAACCATTTTTTTAAAATATTATTAATAATTTTATTTATGCAAATGGACAGAGAAGTAATACTATTTTCCTGGATTATGATGCCATACTGGTTCCATTTGGCGGAGTTTCAGGAATTGGGTCTATAGATCAAAGTTAGGACAAACATTGCCACGTACGTAGTAACATTTATTGGAATCATTTCATAATTTTTAAAGAGCGTTTTGTGATTTTTTGTACATCCTGTGCAATTTAGTGTAATAGGTATTCTTTAATAAAAGCTTATTTCAAAATGTTCAGTTGATTTATGATTGTGCGTTATGAGCAAATTTTGGTATCATAATGCTCCATATTGTGCACTCAAAAAATATTTAGTTTCATCTACTCAATAAAATTAAGGCAACGCTGTTTCCTTAATTCTATTAAGTGACAACACCACCACTCATTATGAATGTTGTTTGCAATTTATTCCCGTATGTTAGTAGACTGAACAAGACATAGATTCTACTTTAAAATATCAAGTAAAAAATATCCGTTCAACTTAACTGAATTGAAGTAAGTTTGTAAGACTTAAGTCGAACACTGAATTTAAGACAATTTTTGGTCAATATGACTAAATTGACTAATAGAGTAAATCTAAATTAAGTAAAATACTTAAACTTTACTTGACTTACAAGTTGTATTGTTTAAAGGTTTTTCTCATTTTGTTATGAACAAAAACTTCCCCAAATGTGGTCAAACCACAATAATTAACATTAACACACACTGTCCTATGGGCCAATTCGGTACACATTTTGCTTGGGTGTTTCCATAAGGTGACACCCTTTTCTGACATACTTTTCTGACACCCTATGAATTCGGAAACCTTCACGGAATAAACCACATAAACCGTGTGGTTTATTCCGTTAAATTCCGTTAAGGTTTCCGAATTCATAGGGTGTCAGGAAAGTATGTCAGAAAAGGGTGTCACCTTATGGAAACACCCTTTTTGCTTCCACTATCCAAACGACTGGACCGATTCAACTCAAAATTTGTAATCATATGTTTTGGGTGATATGCTTCTATGTGAGGGAGGAAACGTCATATGAAAAATCGGCATTAACTAAATTTAAGCTGTTCGTAATTTCATTTAGTAAAACTAATTTATTTTTAAGTTGACAAAAATTGATATATAATTTTGTGAAACTCAAACTTGGTAAGTAATTATTACTAAACAGTTAAGTCTGCATTTAATTTAAGGTAACACGTGATAATTCATTCTGCAAAAACTATTGTAATATTATAATAAACTGTTATCTTTCCCTAGCGATACCAACTGAGAGAAGCGGTGACAAAAACATGCCGCTTCTGCCCGAAATCGAACCGACAACCTCAGTATTACTAGCAGAGCGGTCTAAGGGAGCGGTCATTATTTATGCCAGGGGGGAATGGAGGATTTCAACTTTTTTTCGTCAAAAATTTTCTCGTTCCCCCCCCCCTCGCTTCCGTTCAAAAATTTCACGTTCCCCCCTTGATCATGCTGATTTTCCCATTTTTTTTTTTTTTTTTTTTTCATAGATTCTACTTTAAAATATCAAGTAAAAAATATCCGTTCAACTTAACTGAATTGAAGTAAGTTTGTAAGACTTAAGTCGAACACTGAATTTAAGACAATTTTTGGTCAATATGACTAAATTGACTAATAGAGTAAATCTAAATTAAGTAAAATACTTAAACTTTACTTGACTTACAAGTTGTATTGTTTAAAGGTTTTTCTCATTTTGTTATGAACAAAAACTTCCCCAAATGTGGTCAAACCACAATAATTAACATTAACACACACTGTCCTATGGGCCAATTCGGTACACATTTTGCTTGGGTGTTTCCATAAGGTGACACCCTTTTTGCTTCCACTATCCAAACGACTGGACCGATTCAACTCAAAATTTGTTATCATATGTTTTGGGTGATATGCTTCTATGTGAGGGAGGAAACATCATATGAAAAATCGGCATTAACTAAATTTAAGCTGTTCGTAATTTCATTTAGTAAAACTAATTTATTTTTAAGTTGACAAAAATTGATATATAATTTTGTGAAACTCAAACATGGTAAGTAATTATTAGTCTGCATTTAGTTTAAGGTAACACGTGATAATTCATTCTGCAAAAACTATTGTAATATATAATAAACTGTTATCTTTCCCTAGCGATACCAACTGAGGGAAGTGGTGACAAAAACATGCCGCTTCTGCCCGAAATCGAACCGACAACCTCTGTATTACTAGTATAGCGGTCCAGAGGGTGTTTTGAGTCAATCCCACAATGCACCAGTTTTGGGAAATTTCACCTCAATGGGGTCATGTGATCACATAAAAATCCTATTCTTAACACATAAAAACACTGACTTTTATGCTCATTTTAGCCTACAAAGCTTTATTACTTAGGGAATTTTTTGCAAGATTATGAAATGTCTTGTGGTTCTTAAACTTTTGGAACACTTTTTATCCCTAAGTACTGACATGTGTTTAGTACAGTACGGTATATTTTTCGTTTCCTGCCTCCTGGGATCCTTCATTCCCCCCTGGCGTAAATAATGACCCCTCCCTAACCATGGGATAACCAATAACAGAAGGTTGTTTCCGTAAGGCCGCCCATCTGTCACATTTTTTCTGACACACCGTAAATTCGGAAACCTTAACAGAATAAACATGCGGTTTATTCCGTGAAGGGTTTCCGAATTCATAAGTCTGTCAGAAAAAAGTGGGCAGATGGGTAACCTTATACGGAAACACCCATAACAGATTATGTATGTAATTGGGGGGTTTGAGTTGAGCAAATGAAGACTTTTTTTCAAAAGGCTCTATTTAGACGGGCTCAATACCAGAAACTTTAGTGCAATTGGTTGAAATGTTATAGACAAGTTTTTTTAGTGAGGCATGCCACGACTGTGGTACAATGACCTTTGCTATGTCCTTCTGTAAATCTACTGGTTTAATGGCTATTCTATTCATTGCTTTGCATTCAACATTACAGTTTGTGAAAATTGAGCCCTTCACAATTCAGCATGTTATTATTACATTTTTCTTTTTGTCATTATTTATTGACCATACAAAAGCGTCTGTCTAAAATTGCAAAAATTCACCATTGACTTCACATGCAAAATTTAAAATCCACTGAACCAGGTCAAAAACTCAGATGCGGTCTAAATGCTTGTCAGACTCGTTTTAGCAGCTAACTTGGCCATCTACTCGTCATGAAAAAAGTGTTCATTGCCCACCCCTAATAAGGCTCTATGCTCTTTTGTTCTTCGCAATCGTGATATGCTGAAGACGTTCGAGTAATACTTATTCAATATATCGGTGTTTGATGTCTTTAATTAAAATTGGATTGCGGTTGATTTTCACTCTTTTTGGGGTGCCTTACAAGAGTTTCACTCTTTTTCGAAAGTGAGATTTCACTCTTTTAAATTTAGAGAGTAACTCTAACCCTGACTCTTTTTCGGAATAACGATCCTTATTGTTCAGTATTTCCAAGATAACGACCCTACGAAATGATGACTCTTCGGAATATCGTAGTTGAGTAGTCCTGTGTGATAGTACGCATTCATCACTACATACATGCCACTCAGTATATTTGGATTATATCATTACGCTGCTAAACCAGCAACTGTTGGATGTTATCCCTTATGAGAGGTGGCCCGGAGGAAGAACAAGGGCATTAGAAACGCCCTGGCGGATGTTCCCTAAAAGGTTAATCAAACTTTCCTTGCCTCTATTTTGTTTTTTTCTTCCTCCTCTACATCTCATTCCTTATCCAGGCCTGGCCTTCTTTCGTACTTCTTTAGCCTTCTAGTCCTTCTTGCTCCTCAACTCGCCGGATAGTTCGATCATGACTCTTCCATCTCACCCTACATCTACTTGTTTCCTTCTTCCTCTCTATGGCCTTATTCTCTTACTATTCCTTATTTTTCTTCTTCAGTCCCCTCTTTACCCCTTCTCCCTTTTCTTCTTTTTACTCCTACTCTTCTTCATTTTCTTCTTTCTACTCCTATACTCTTCGTTCTTTTCTTTCTTCCCCTCTTCAATCTTTTCTCCCTCTTCCCTCATCTTTCCTTTTCTTTTTATCTTTTCTTAAGAAAGACTTCGCCAGAAGATTGCTTCTCTTCTTAATGCAGATCTCTGTACTTCAATCAAATTTCCATAGTCTTTATAATTTTCCGCCAATGTGTCACTTCCGCAACAACATAGAATTGATAGAGAAAAGTATATAGAGTAGCACCAACCCTCTAATCTTTCATAAAATCCCAAGAACTTACACCGTTTGAAAATGGGTCCAAGTCTAGCCATGTCTACACCATACTTTCCCGGTTTTCAGCGATACCATCGCGTTTCCGATTGACTCGTTTGCCCTGTCTGGGTAAAATTGGGAATGACACCAAGGTAATAAATCAAAAAGCAAGTCAAAGTCTTTGCAAATTGTCTAAACACAGGGGAGTAATTTGTCGCAGAGCAAAACCCGCCTTGTGTTATACGAAGGCTGCTTCATCAATGTCGGCCGGGCATCGTAGTCGCACGCATAAGATAAGAGCCACCTACGTCGTTACGCTCTGAATGTAGTCAACTTCTTTTTATCCATCTGAATTTACTATGTATTAGACTCCACAGTAAGTCAGCAAAAATCTTCCAATAAATTTGTTAATTATCACAAGTAATTTTCAGCATTTTTATGAATAATCAGTCTCCAAAATAATAACACAGAAGTTTAAAATTTGTTAGCTGCTTAACCTCGTTGAAATAAAAAGAAGTATGCAGTGTCAACGAACATCGTATCATGTACGGCGGGTGGTTCATAAATATTTTAGCACTCATAACATAATTTATGTTTGTCCAATTTAACTATTGCAACAAATATATGCCCAAACAAAACGTGTGCAAGTAGTAATTGAATGTTGAATACTTGTTCCAGCAAGGTAACCCCTACATGTATTGTGTGTACACATTATGGATAGTTTTGTTGGCGCTTAAAGCTGTGAGGGACTCTATTTAAAATTCCTTATATCCTTTTAAATGTCTTTCAGTACAATATTTCATCACATACATTGCACAATACATTAACCTGTCGGAACCATGTTATGGCAGTTTTCCGGGAGGTGTTATGCCTGTCGATACGGGCTGCCTCTCCTGGTTGCGCCATGACTCTAACAAGCTACCGGGACATCCCATGTCAGCCGCATGTGCGTGCAACTTGGAAATTAGCATCCTAAACGTATTTCACCCCTTCACTGTTACTCGAGCAAAGACGTGTTGATAGATACGGGAGTCCGGTCCCCGTGACGTATTAACGTGTCAGAAAATGATATACGACGCAAGGTCAACATTGATGGATGAGGGAATTCTTCCGGGGGACACACCACGTGTAGGACTGTTGCCGAATTTTAGACGCGCTGCGTCTTTAGCGGGGTCTTTTGATGACATGATTAAGGAGCAGGGGCAGCTCTCTGGTGTAACACGGTTGATGTGTTCCCAGAGTTCAACGCGGCGAGCCCTGATTTTTTTTCGACTAACATAAAAATAATGTTTGCAAAGATTCTAGGGACGGAGAGGCTTGGGCTTCAGGGTAATCAACATTTAAAGCTTAAGAGGATGCATTTTAGAATGGGAATACATCGGTCGCTTGGCAAATGAATAAAGAAGTGAGTGGTGTCGGACGATGAACCTACCAACGTGAGCTACTCTCGCCTGTACTCACTAGCTTTAACTAGTTTGATTGGTCAAAACGTCGAGATAGATGAATTTCTAATGTGAATTATGAAGGAGGCAAAATGTTCAAGCCATTCGACTCGCTCCGGCTTGGCTTGCAAGTGAAGATCAGGTCAAGAGTACGCGCGAACACCGTGTGACATTCTCAAGAAAAGCACCTTCGTATATTGAACGGTGTAGAACGCCATCGACCAAAGACCGCGAGTCGCCAAGAGAATTGTCCTAAACCATTTCCCCTACAATTTGGACAGAACTTGATGGTTAGATCAGACAGAAACAGATGAAATAGACCATGGAAACGGATGTTCCCCGAGGTACCCCCGTAACTAAGGTGCGGTAGCGAGAGCCCCCTGCAACTACTGGTACAGGATAACAGTAGAAAGCTGTAAGGGATATAGTAGTTTGACTGATTCATTCTAGTCAGAGGGAAGGAAGGGGGCGCACGTGGCCTTTCTCTGGGGACGATACTTCACACTTTACTTTTGTCATAATGGTTATGATAGCAAATAGTAACTGATGCGAACAAACTGGACGCACTATGCCGTCATCTCAAGTCTACTCATCTCGATGTTACTCAAGTCACCCCAACCTCTCCTGCATTGGTTTAAGGTGCCCTTGAGAGGCGGGGAAATTTTTGAATCTGTCGAAGACTCAGAAAGACATTTCAGTTTTTCATTTGGTCACAATGCACCTTTGTATTAGTGAAAAGTAATGGTCAATTTCATGGGAAAATTGTTCTAGAACGTCCAAATCATCGTATCAGTAAATGGCTGTTAGGATTTTTAAATCAATTACCTTTTCGTGAATGGGATATTATTGCTGCTGGTTTTTCCCAATACAATCTATTTTTTAAAGGACCATGGTTTCCGATTCGTTAATAGCCTTCCCCATAACCCAATTTTTACCGAAAGTGGTCAAATTTTGGATCTGAAGAAGTTACTATTTTTTTCTCATTTACTCTGGAAGACTAACGATGGTTTGGTTTTGAAGTTATGAGCAAAATGTGGCTCAATTTGGGTCGACCAATATTAATTTTACAAAGTATTCTATGGGGCTTGTAAAAATCACGTTTTTATCTCACATCAAAACGGTTGAAATATCGCCGCGACACTTTACATATGGGGTTGGTGGGTGTGAAGTCCTGATCAGATGATAATTGTTATATACACTTAAATCGGGCGATCCCCTTTACTACTCAATTCTAACAATAACTTTTCACTACTATTTCACTTTTCCCTATCTCATTCTATTGGTCACGTCTTCTATATAGTCGCCTGCGTGCCCTACGGGTTAACTTGTTTAAGTTGGGTGACCGATCATGATCCCATTTTTCGTTTCTCCTTCATATGGAAGCCTATCACCAAAACCGATTACAAATTTGGACGTTTAGCAGTCCAGCCGTTTTGGTTTCGAACGCAAGTGTTTTAAATTTGACGCCATTGGACAGTGTGTGTTATTACATTGATTGACCACCTTTGGAGACATTTTTGTTCATACATCAAAAATGAACATTTCCTGCGTCCTAAATTCACTGTGGTTAGGAGAAAAATATGACTCTCTGGTACCAAAATCTCGATTTTGATGGAGTAAATGGGACACTCAGCTGTCGATCGGTTCTTCCCCTTTAAAATGCATTTGTCTCCAATCTGCGGCCTACCTACTTCTGCTTAAATTCAGAGCGATGTCAGCAATTATGGAAAGAGAGCGTTATTATCATAACAATGTAACCCAGAAATGTTAGGTAACAGGTGTCTCCACCATGTATACGTGGATCCTGTTTCCACCGAAATCATTTTGTTCCGAAATTCTTAGCATTGTGGGATAGGAAATGCACCAACGATGTAAGAGTAGATAAATAAATAGGCATATATTTCCTATGGTGTTTTGTGTCATACGAGTAATTGTTTTTTCGTCATAACTCTGGCACAAAACCGCTGCGTAACAGAAATTTTACCAAGTACCGAGTACTCTTTGATTGCCTTGTATTTTTGCGCCACAACATGTGTGCGTATTTTAAAGGAGCGGCCCTAAACCGCGAGCGTGCATGAGTGTCACCAGCTTCCCGGACTTAGCTGGGAAAACACCGTCGCGGATAGACTTGTTCATGATCTGTTAATGGCTCAGCCCAAGTTGCAACATTCTCCTTAAGTAACACCAAATGAATATTTGTCCGGCAACATGAGTTTGATGGATTTGACATAATCACCTGGTTACCTCTTCAACATGGACTGGATTAAACTCATTGACTGTTGCGGTCAAAGTCAATTTCAAGCCCACCGACAAAATCTTTGGGTAAGAGAACTAGACTAGAAATGACCGAGCCCTTTTAGGTCAAATCATCCAGAGTGCAATGGTGTTTTGTGGGCTGTATAATAATTATACTAGGGACTGTTTTGATATTAAGAGTTTATCGGTGTGCCTGGCTACAGAGCGCATAGCTCTGTAGCCATGGCGCGTATGTTCAAGGGTATAATGTTTGATAGAGATTACTTTTGCAGGGGAGTTTTCTGGAGTTTTGAGTTTATGCACAGGTATTAACAGAAGGCATTATCTGATGTGACTTTTAATAGCAGTGTGACGAGAAAACGTGGCAGACGGACGTTTGCCTGGGCTTAACTGTTGAGTAATTTAAGCACAACTTACAAATGTACTGATTATTACCCTGCGTAGGCCTATTTATTGCATGGCTGTAGCATAATTTTCAATTTGAGTGGTGTTACGACTATGGTTTTAATGCATTTAATGATAAGCCTGTGGTATTTTCATAGTATAGCCGATTTAGAATTGTGTGCACTACAGTCGTGCATATAGCCTTTGCCTACTCTAAATAATACTTAATACATTTTTTTAAAATGCCATGGTTGGATTCGAACCTGTGATACCTTCATTATAATTCGATGCGCTTCTCCACTACACTACAGATTCGCTGGACTAGTCTGGCGAATATTCACTTCCTTGAAAAAGTGCCACACTATGACTTGAACTGCATTGAACATATTCTTTACTACGCCTTCCAATGCCATTGAAACTATCTTTTACTACAGAACCGCATGTCCTAGTCTCACATCTTGATCGATTACGCTGTGACAACGGAGATCCAGAATGCTTGCTGCTTTGGCCGTATTGAAGTTATAAACGTAACGGTGAATAGGTTGGTGTCATGTGTCAGGTACCAGTTCACGTGTCAGTATCAGGTAAATCAGTTTGCTCTTCGGGGCGACGATATATATAAATCCGACTATGTTAAATCAAGGTCTGTACATGACCTCTGCCCAAAGTGCTATTATTTTTTCCAAAAGACACCGTTTAATATGTCTAAACAGTACAAAATTTACTTTTCACACCTACTGTTCAAAACCGACGTACGATGACGATAATCGGTTGTTTTTTTTCCAATGTAGGGAACGTACGTCATTTTTACCTTGATGGGTCCCCCGAAGCAATAAAACCAAATCAATGCCGTTGACGTCATCAAATCTTTATGTTTTCCAAAAATTGGCTGTATTCCCCGTAATAAAATTCCTTTTAAGATTCAACATCTGTATATGTTCTTTAATAATAATATTCATTGTCCCCGCAGAATGTGATGAAAAAGATGGGTCCATAAGTCTACAAACTGAAAACATAGTCCAGCCGGCTATACCCTTACCGGGACTGTTGAGCAGACGATCCCCGTTTTAGTTTTTAGCAGGCTTACAGCCACTGCGCGCGGCTGCGGGGGTTAGGCGTCGAGGGGTCAATGACCGACTTAAGCAGCATTCTTTGCCAACTCTTTTGGCATGTCTTCGCAAATTAAATGTTATGACTCATATTGCTTTCAAAATGCTCTAACTTAAGCTTCATATAGGGTATACACATTGGAGTCAAATTTGATGTTGACGCACTTAACTGGGCATTCAATTTATAAATTTGCTGCACCTTTCTGTATTAAATAATGCTGTGATCACCAAGACTTGATCACAAGACCCTCTGCCCCAAGCTCATACTGATTTTATAGATTTTATGCATTCAAAATGGACGTTGACCGATTAAAAAGGGGCATTCTTTGAAAGCTATGAATTGATCGTGCAATTAAATGCGTATAGACCGCCAGACCTTGTTTCAATATAAGCATTATATTTTCTGATTAAGGGGTTTCTTCCATTAATCGTATGTCCCTGCCAGGGGTGTAAGTTTTTTTAACCTGCAGTATCTTTATCATCTTTTTGTCCCATATGTAGACAGCTCACCATTTAGTTCTCTCTATATTTCTCAATTTTCTTGTCGCTTCTATTTGGATATTATGATCTATAGGTCGCTACTCGTTTAACCGAAAAAAATAGGAAATGATAACTCACTAGTGCATTTAAATTAATTACATCAAGTTACTCCTTTTATTTTAGTTGAACAAAAATAAAGGTCAGTCATCTTAAAGTTGAATTATCATTTCAGTTTATTTTAAAGTTCATTTGAATTTCTGATAATTTACACTATCTTAAACCTGTTAAGAATACTTTAAAGCTTAAAGTATTCTTAACAACTGGAAATACTTTATACTTATTTTAAAAACTGGAAATACCTATTTTAAAAATAAAATAAATTAAGGTAACCGGTTACGTGCCTAAAGTTTCGTTCTTTTACTTATTGTTTACATTTATTCCTTTTAAGTTAACGTTACTTTAAACATATATACATGTGAAATAGAAGCTGCTGTCAAAATGTTTGTTAAAAATAGAACATACAGTTAAGTTCATCATTGCGATTAAGTCAGTCAATATCGAAATCCTTGTTTATTGAAAAGTTCAGAGTAAAGTATTTTGTATTAAAATTATTAGAAAATAGAGTACCAAATTGGAAACAAACACGTTACGTTAAACCACTCGAAGAATCAGTCCATCATCTCACATTTGATAATCTGAGTTCAGTCAAGAACAAAGCGAATATTTGAGGTCGATTCTTTGCTTTGAAGTTTATGAAATAATAAAGAGAAAAACAAGCCTAAACATGTTGTTCTGTAGGCACTCATAGGTGGCTATTTCAAATGTGTCACTAACGTAAGAATAATCGCTTTCTTTAGAAAAAATGACATTCACACCAAAAATCTATATCTCTTTACCGTCACATCACGCAACGTAGCCAGTAAATTACTTTTTCTTTTTGTGTGTAAGAAAATTTATTGTATTAAAGTATACGTGTAAATGATTGGCATGCCAGTGACAACACGCCACACTTACATGAAATAGACCAATATGCCTTAATTCAATTTGGTCACTGTCGCATGGAAGCTACCCCTTGTTATCAAAATAAGATTTTTGTAAATGGTTACCCGCCCAGATCCTTTGAAAACATTGTGATACTTATTAGATGCCTTCTTCTAAAAGAAAAAAGAATTATCGTGCCAAAAGGGGAAGTTTCGATTTTCTAAAGCTATATGAATTTGCCAACATGCATGCATGTACACGCCATACGAACAGTTTTCCCTACTACGTCCCCAACAGGTTGTATAATAATGTAATCAAATTTCGGATTTATTATAGATTCCAGCATTTTAAATCGAACTCAAATTTATCCCCAGTATCGTCCTTATCACAAAACTAACAATAGGACTTGCACTTCAATCTTCGAATTTGACAGGCGACACGTACAATTCACGTCTTTAAAAAAAAAAGAGCGTTTAAAAAACGTTAATCGAACACACGCTCGCCCGTTTATAAATACGGTCAATATTAGGCGGTGTTAAATTAAAGCTTATTGGCGAGGAACCGGTTTGACATATATAGAAGGCACTGTACATTTCAATGCGGACGTGTTGCTCTTCGTCTAAGGACTTCTGTAGACTACCAAAAAAGAAAGAAGAACGTTTAAGACAGCGGTTAGCAAAGTTTTAACGTTCAGCATTATTAATCTGGCAATCACAAATATTGCATAATTGGACTTGTTTTGATTAAGGTACGGAATCTCGCTTGCTAACACGTTCAAATCGAAATCAGACTTCGCAATCATACTAATATGATATATCAATTAATGCTGATAACTGTAGCATCAACATTAAGAGAGTTAAGCCTATGAGCAAAACACGAAGCAGCAAACGTTTTGACGGCGGCAATTTCTAACCGCCCCTCAAGTGACGATTCCGTGGCAAATTGTCGATACACGCCTTGTGGACAGTACGATATACGCGATGTCACGACATCGTAATACGGGCGATGAAGCCAATAGAAGAAGGAAAAAATCTCCCTATCTCATCTTATCATCTGATATCGCGTGTCGGAAGGCGACCGTTCGATAAACCAACATCATCGAGAGCAAACTGGGCAATATTTGCTTGTCGTTGAGGGGTTTTCTGTGCAATTCTAACCAGATAACTATCGATCGGTTTCAAAATTGTGTTTCTAAAAGCTATCTGATATTATTAAAAAAAACAAGGGCAATATCCTCAAGAATAGGCCCTCTGACGTCACACAATAACTGACGGTATTGTGAGAATAGCCTAGAATATGGCTTTAGTTTTATTCTGTGACGTCATCAGAACCTTTTAAGAAACTACCCAAAACAATTATTTTGAGATACAGATATATAGGCTACTTCAATCATAAAAGAAGATGCCATATTTGCAACACCAAGACATAGTTCAAAGATACTAACAAAAAGACATTTGTAAATGTCCCAGAGTGCAATAATTATTCCGGATAGATGACCACGTGATACCGCCAATATACATTCTCAAAGTTGTGTATGAACTTCGGTACAATGCCATCGTTCCAATTAAACTCTTTGTAACCTCTCTCCAATTGCATTGTGGGTGATAAGTATAAACAATGTCTATCATGTCTATGGGAAAGTAAACTTACATAAAAACTCACATGAGGTATTCTGAGTATCACAGTGAAAAAGATTCTTTTAATAGCACACCGTATATTAAAGTGCAACATAGTAACCTAGTGCCGACTAACAAGTGCCATAGATCATCTGCCTACACTGTCAAAATTACAGTGCAATTTACAGTAAAATACTGTAAAAAGGTTAAGAAAATGTTTTTTGGCTCTAATTTTGGAATACAGCACAATGATTCGAATTTTAAGTCCAATTGTCCGGGCCTATATTGACAAAAAGTGGAGTTTTAATTCAAATAATGAGTATCAACATTATTATACGCTATAAAATTTTCAATTGTACGACTAAGTACTAAAAGTTACAGGAAAACAAATACTGTAAATGTTACAGGAAAATCCTGGCAATCATTCAGTCACCATCCAAATTTTACAGGTTTTCATTCAAATTCTCTGTATATTTTACAGTTTGATATAGTCTATTTTACAACAAAATGTACATTTTTCCAGTATATGCACCGTAAAAGTTTGGTTGATATTTACGTGTTTTGATTAAATTATTTTTTACAGAATATACTGTAATTTTAACGGTAATTTGTTGGAAGAATTACTGCCAGTAAAATACTATAAAAATTCAAAGTATTTTTTTACAGTGTGCACTGACGTCACGATTCAACGATTGGAGTTAGATGATTTCTATCATCTTTTTTTCGCGCACCTGCATATCGCCAATACGAGAAGCGTTCTGTTAGTTAATGTTTGTTTCTTCTACCTAATCATTCAGTGTCAGACTCGGACACTGTTTTCCCATGATGCTCGGTGGACAAGGACAATTGGGACGGATTGGGACAGTCAGAGGTTTTCACCCTATATACTCTTTGCAAACCTAACTACATTATACATGTACAGGTATGGGATCGAAGGCTTAACGTCCGCTCCGAAGGACGAGAGGCTTTCATAGTTCGTTTGTCCAATTTCAAATCAGCCATAGGAAGAGCAGAATATGTTTTTTTTTTTTCAATAGCGCTTATACAAATTAAATCCAGAATTTAGTACCTTAATAAATCCTGGCAAGTAGCCCATTCGGGATTTGTCCAGAGATCCTTTGTACTGGACTAGCATCTTTCCCATATTCAACCTACCATCCATCACCAGAAGTTGGAATAACCTGATCAAATATCAAATTTGTCTGAACTATATACTCCTAAAATGCATCGTCCCTTCTGCATGTTCTGACTAGGAGCCCATGCAGTAAATATGATTTTACAAGAATTCTAGTGTAAAGAATTTGACTGAACAATCTTGTAAATTTTAACCAGAATCGTGTCAAACTTGACTTCGGGTCAATTGTATCACATTTTTCCAGTCAAAATTAATTAGAAATCTTTTAAGATCGTATTTTATCTCATCAGCTATTTAAAGTTCGAGATATTTTTTTAAAGAATGTAATGACCCTAATCATAACCTAGGATTCAAAGTTACCTCAATTCGAAACACTAACGATAAAAAAAGCACACCTGTTCGAAACATTTTTTGTGGGATATTTGGGAATGTATTTATATTTAGTATAAGAGATTTTCTTAGGAAGGTCAATATCCTCATTATATTTGTAAAAACCGGACCATTCCCGTAGTTTTGAGTACGTTGGCTTTCGATAAGGGTTGTTTTTTAATGCATTTTGACTCACTTTATTATACACCATTATATCAAAAACATACAAATATTTTTAAAAAAATACATTTTTACATTGGGCAGGACAAAATATCTCCTAAAAATATTTTTTGTGGAACTCATCATGAAACATTAATTTTGAGGTTAGGGTAGGCCCTTTTTTGGGGAATTATTTAATTCCGATAAAGGGCAGTAAAAATTGTCATCGTTCCACACGAGAGGTAATTACATACATTGTTCCCTAAGCCCACCTGTTAAAAATGTCTGTAGAACGTTTATGTTTTAATATATCACCCACAACCGCGTCATTTTCCAAATTTCCATTCAGTGTCTGTTTATCAATTAACCTGTTAAGATATATACCTAACATGAACAACCACTTTTTCAGTTGTCGTGCTAACTATTGTTTAATGTAACCGCAGCAAAACAATAGATTCAATCAGTGAACAACCACCTTTTCAGTTGTCTTGCTAACGATGTTAAATTACGCAACAAAACACATACATGCAATTATAAATTATAATTATTATAGAGTTTGCGAACTTTGGACAACAACTCAGCATTCATGGAGATGAAATTTCCCATTAATTCTCGGATTCGTCACCCACTTTCCTGAAAAACAATATTGGTCGGGGAAACGAGGGGAGGAAATATACAAATAAACCGCAAACTAAAATGATAAGACCCTTGTTGTCTTATTGCACTATTCGGTCATCGAACTATACATGCCTAGTATATATTAGCCCTCGCCTGAAGTGAGCCCAAATCAGCGCTCTTATGAGTAAACAGAATAATTTTATAATATATAAAACCACTCCGGAGTGGTTTTATTCAGTAGACCGTGGATCATAGTGTTAAACATATGAAAACGCACGCCGGAGTTGATTCTTTTAGCACCCATGCATGTTTGACCGGTCTGTGACCTTTGTGGCTTTAATACCAATGAGTACGAGTCTGAGCTAGTCTGTGATATTAATGTAATAAATACATTTGTTGATTAAACCTAAGACAGACCCACAAAATTAGGCTAAAAATCACTGGATGTCTTTAACGTCTTATTAAAGCTCCTATAAGTTTTATGGTAAGATATAGTTTTTGTGTAAGATCTGGGATGAATATACCTTAGTATATTAGTCTCAAATCTATCTTATCTGTGTTCTTCCAATGTCCTAGACTATAATTAGATGGCAAATTGAAGAAATTTCATATTTTGTTGAAAATGTGCCCGTGGCACTTTGAATGTAGTGCATAGTTTATTGATCCATCTTTTCTTTTCAGATGCACCAAGTTGAAAGCTTACCTGTAAAATCAGTAAGACAATGCAAAGAATTGATAAGTCAAGGAATGTTTCAATTGTTTCTTTCGGGTAGAGTTATTTATTTTGTTGTCATATTTATTCTTTGTTTGTAAGTTTTGTTTTCGTTTCTTTTTACACTCATGGCACGTGCATTATATATGTGTGAAAGTCAATAAACACATTTATAATGAAGTCTAAGATCATGAAGATTTGTATTTTTGCCCCATGGACGATAAGAACGCAAACGTGAATCTCCCTGTTACCAACGTTACTCTACACGAACATAGCTATAAAAGATTCCTTTTCGGTATCATTTATATGCAAATGCTTCCAAAAACCCGTCGTCAATTTAAACAGACGAGTTCAGGGAAATGAACAACGCAATATGTTTTACAGACAATGCCAAAAATGTATGTTCGCATTTGTATTATTCTAATGCCCTTTATCATGTTTTAATTATCTAAACAAATATTTTCACACAAAACTCTGAAAACACCTCAAAATACGTATCTGCAATTAGCAAAACAAACGCAATTTTATACTGAACAAACACAGACCATTATCTAGATCTAGTTCCTTTGTTGGTTTCCTCTCCACAACTCGTCAGAAATAAAAAACAAAAGGTAATGAACGCAGGGCGTTACATGTATCTAATTCGTCAACTTCCTTTTAAACTTTCACGATAGCACGTGGATTTGAAAACCGTGGGAAAATATATCGAAAGCATGCATGTTGAGTTTCGGAAGGAACCTGAACTTGTGTTGCTTTATATCTTTGGGAAAATATAAAAAACTTTTTTGCAGTCATGCGAAACAGAATAAATGCCAAAAATCACCTGTCACGAGTGTTTTGTATTAAAGTATGATGAACTCCTAAAATAAAATTTCCAGATTTTTTCCCACAAATGCATTGAAAACAATGTAACACTAAAAGTGGTACACGTTGTAAAGATTAAGTTGTTATTCATGTAAATCTTGTTTAAAAAGTGTGAACATTCAAAACGGATGCACTTTCCAAAGTTTGATTTTAAAAAAAAAAAGTGTTATGCGCTTCACAAAATTGTCAGCGTTTGGTACTTTTTTCTAATGTTCTAACAAAATAGACTAAACTTAGGCTCCGGTTTCCAGAAAATTGCGCAACAATTTCTTTGGAATAATTTTCTCAATCGGGGTGAACACATTTTAAGTTATCTTCAATCTTAATCCTTTATTAAGACCTACCTGGAATTGTGTTCACAATTTCCAGGCAATTTCACCCTAGGTCTCAATAATGGAGAACTATTGAACAAGACACTTTTCGCAAACGATTCGCAATTCTGAATTGGGAATAGAGGATGTTATCACTGAATAAAAAAATTTCAAGCGCCACAATAGAAAATCGAGCAATATGATAATTTTTTCCTTTTTCTTTTTCCCATGATTCGTATAAAAACTGGTTAGTGCTACATGGGTCGGTGCCAAAACATGTTTTCTCACTTATCGAAAATGTATTATTAGATCAAGTATACTTTGGATACCATAATATGACCACAATTAGCCAATTTGTGTCAATGGTTTTCATGTTCTGTGACAATCACACCAACTTGTTGTTCCTTTTGCATCATAGAAAACTACTCTTGTACAAATAAAAACTCATTTAACGCCCAAAAATAAGGTAGTCTCAGGTTACCGAGGCGCATTGATTTTAGAGCATAGCACTACCGCGCCATGTGGTTTTTTTTGTCCTGACCTTGTTCAATAATTGAAGGATTTTTTTTATTTATTTCGGCGATCCTAAGTACTTGTTCTTAACACGGAGTACATCACCAAAATTTGGAAACCAGCAGATACCTAGACAATCTCCGGTACATAGCTTCTAAGGATTTTGGCCCGCCGAATTAGCCCAGGACCAGCTGCTCCAGGACCATATGCTCCTGGAGCATAAATAAGCTGGAAAATATCTAGTCAAATATGCCTCCCAGGAGCATATTAATAGGCAAATGGGTCCAGGAGCATATGGCAAATATTGCTCCTGGACCGACTTGCTCCAGCTGCTCTGGAGCATATGGTCCTGGAGCAGCTGCGTCCTGGAGCATCTTGGTCCTGGAGCATAAAATAATCTGAAAACTATTTAAGTCAAATATGCTCCAGAGTATATCTTGAATACGCAAATGGTCCAGGAGCATATGGCAAATGCTACGGAGCAGGAGAAATATTCTAAGCAAATACTTGCTCCAGGAGCATATTTGACATTATGCTCCTGGACATTTGCGAATTCAAATAGGCTCATGGAGCATCTTTTGATCTTAGAATATTTTTCAGATTATTGATGCTCCAGGACCATATGCTCCAGGACAGCAGAGGTCTGGGCATAATTTCGGGCCAAATCTCTTAGAAGCGTACCCTAATGGGCTTCGTCTTCCACAGAGGAGTTCGTGTTCCTCGTACTCGAGGGCTGTACGAAGAAGGCTGTTGAATAGAAAAAGCTCTAAGAGGATTTGGCCATGCTGAAGCGTGAATAGACTAGCACTGCGACAAACCCTTGAAATTGAACCCACCATTTTACAAATGTTTTTCGGAGTTTGACTGGTACTGACACATCTGATTGTCATGCATTGTTTTGGTGATATCTTTGATGTTTTTTTTTCTAACTTTGGTACCACAATAATTGTGCGAGTGAGGTTCACCAAGAGAAGTGGCATTGTCTTACGAAACTGAGCACTGGCCACAGTGTGCGGAGGAAATTTGCTGCAAGGATTAGCTAAAAAATTGATCATAAATTGATGGACACCACTTTTTCATCCTATTTTGTTTGCTTTAGCTTATTTGCGTTTGCCTTGTCTTTACCTGTTCTTCCTGTCCGGGTCCTGTCTTAGTTGAAATTGTTGGCTTGCCTCGATTTGGTCTTGCCTTGCCTTGCTTTTGTTTAAGTTGGGTATTTTTTTCAAACGGGTTTGCATAAAATTACAGTGAGGTTATGCTTATCGTGTCCAAACACTGTGGTTCTCAAAATGATCCAGCCAGATATGGTTACAACGCCTGGTCCTTCACCTGAATTCCGCAAAGGTCCTTGTGTGTGCTTGTTGCTCCAGCAGTGGGCAGGACCAAAGAGATGCTCCATAATGTCAATTGTGCTGTTCCACAAACCACAGGTAGTGTCCTGATTGCTTCCAGGTAGCCAACTTCTGCAAGGAAACACTTAGATCGGCCAATTCTGGTTCATCTGTTGAGGCATCGCCATTTAGCCCATGAGGAGTCAGCTCCAGGTGGGAGATGCTCACCAGGTTCAATACCAATAGATGTTACTAGTGAGGTTATCTGTGGATTATTCCAATTTGGAAACATGTCGAGATTAACATGCAAGAAGGCCCCCTAGCAATAGCGGCCATTTGTCAGCTGTTGTGCTATAAGTGTTATACCTGTCAAATTAATACCTGGCAGCTATTGCAGATGGGCTTTTTGCCCTAAAACCTCGGTGTATACGCCGGGGTTGATGCCTTAATAGATTCTTCCACGTGTGCTATTCCATTTGAACTATGTTCCATGATCCAAAAATTTTACCTAATTTATAACCTACGCAGGGGTGATGCAGAGGTTGTATTGGGTTCAATTCACAAGGCACCCACTTTGGGAAATTTCACTCTATAGGTCTGTGTCCCACAAAAATCCGGTTCTGAACAACCATAACACCCTGACCTTTACGCTCATTTTAGCCAAAGTGCTAGTACGTAAGTAATTTTATCATTGATCATGGAATGTCTTGTGTCTCGTTCTTAAACGTCCGAAAAAAGTACGGACACGTGTTTAGTACAGTGCAGCATAAGCCCCTCCAACATGCTGCCGTGGATGGGGCCATGTGGGTTTTGTGTGGGTATAAAGCTGGGCTATAGTGGGCATGGGTTTAGTGGGCTATTCCTAATGGAGTAATGGGGCCCATGTGGGTTGCAAATGGGTAACCCATGATGGGTTTATGCCTCATGGGGCCCTTGTGGGTTTTGTATGGGGCTGGGGACATGGTATCATGTGGCTATTCACTGATGGACCATGAGGAACCATTAGGGGTTTATTGGGCTTACTTGTGTTGTCCCATGTGGGATTTAATCTGGGCTACCCACATGGTCAGTGGGGGCCCATGTGGGTTTTCACGTGGGTTAAATGGGCTTACGTGGGCATGGGAAAATTAAACATGGGCTTCTAATTGGGCCAGTGTAGTTGTTCAAGGGTAACTGAAGCTTCTTTACTTGGGCTTTATGGGGGTTTCTAATGGGGCCATTGTCGTTTTCAATGGGTCATGATAGTTTCTTTCTTTGAGCTTTAAGTGTTTTTTTCTATGGGGCCATTTTAGGTTTCCAATGGTCAATGATGGGTTTTCTTTCCAACGTGGGCCTTTAAGTGGGTTTCCCACTGAAATGGCCATTGTAGGTTTTCAATGTGTCAGATGACTTTTCTTTAATTGGGCTTTAGTGGTTTCAAATTGGGGCCATTGTAGGTTTTCAATGGGTCAAGGATGAGTTTCTTACTGGGCTTAAGTGTTTTTCTAAATGGGGCCAGGTTTTAGGTTGCCAACGGGTCATGATGGGTTTCTTGACTTGGGCTTAAGGGGTGTTTCTCAATGAAATGGGGCCATGTAGGTTTTCATGGGTCAATGATGAGTTTCTTTTAATTGGGCCTGTAAGTGGTTTCCTAAATGGGGCCAGTGTAGGTTTTCAATTGGCCGGATGAGTATATTTTACTCATAGGGCAAGGATGGACATTTCCAGGGCTGCCCATTTTGAGCCCAGTTGTGGGTAAAATGTTTTATTTCCATGCTTGTATACATCAATATCTAACTTTATTTAATAGGTCAATTAAACTCATCCCTGTCGATATGAAGGGCATAACGTACAAGTTTAATCATTTTAACTTCACATCCTTTACATAATCTAATTTGATGCCAATTTGTCAGTAAGTACAAGTGTCGACTGGATAGAGCCATTAGACTTTAGATCATGAGGTCCCCGGTTCGAACCAACCAAGGTAAGTAATACCTATTTGTAACCATGTTAGTATTAAGATGCAGTGAATGCCTAAATGAAATAGTTGGAATTAAAACAATATCCAACGTACTAAAACTCTTTTTTCTTTAATTAAGCATATAATTAGCCGTTAACATGCTGTGTGATTTGTACTTGGGCCCCATAAGGGCCCCATATAGTACCCATCTACGGCCCCAGTAGATCACCACTTGGGACCATCATGGTTCCCGACGACAAAAAGATGGCCCCACATGGGCTGCCATTTGTGGCCCAGAACTTGGCCCATGCCGGACCCATATTGGACCTTGCCTCAATGTTGGAGGGAGCCACATTGCTATGCATATGGGGATTGATTCAAAACACCTCGGTTGATCGAATTTCAATGAAATAGACCATTTCTGTTTGTCATGCATATAGGTGATGGTGCAAACATGCAAAACACCATCAGGATCGTTTGTAATTCCTATTATCCCTTACCATTCAAGATTATTTGGCTTTTGTTATGGACGTGATAATCTGGTATTCCACTTGAATGTAACCACATACATTTGTGTCATTTGCTATTGTAACACTGCTCTATCATTCATTCCTTCTGTAGAATCAGTTATACATTTTTTTTTGGATGGAGAACAAAGTAATCTTGCTAATTCTTGCGTAAAAATGTTTGTAAACTAGAATTATCGCGGTTCTCGGCGTTCTGGTTTCAGTTTTTGCAATGATATTTGGGGAGACTGGTTGGGGCGGGGGGGGGTAGGCTGGTAAATTGGTGGGTTGGCAGTGGGTTCATGTTGGGGTGGTTGTGATTGCTTCTGTAAACCTTATCGTCGCGCTGAACCATTTGTTAAACCGAGTTGGCTGGATTTGAATGTTGAATTGAAGCAGACTTTTCTGCAAGTTGTTTATATGTTTGAATTGATGTCAAATCGATTGTAATTCCGTGGCTGTATGTTCAGGAGACTTGCAAGTTTTTTTAGTTTGACTGTTTTACTGGAATAAGTGGATGCACTCTATCTATCTATCTTCCACTCATTTACATCACTCAGTAGTAGAGTATTGTTGGACTAGGTGAAAAGGGTTTTGGTCACATGAACAGATCACCAAAGTGTGAGGAAGAAAGACCTGGTGCAAGTAAAAGAAGGTTCGTGTGGCTAGGAGCGGATTGCTGAGTGGCTCATTCTACTCCGGAAAAGCTCCCGGGACTAAGCTGACCAGTAAAGCTGTAGGGGTGTTCCCAGATGGCAGATGACACTTGAAAAATCTTGGCTGGTAATAAACTTCACCATGTACAGTGGTGCTGTTGTAGTGTTGGGTGGTAGCCCCTAGTTTGTTTGATACAAAACATGCCAAAGTTTGTAGGTGCCACGAATGGATGGTCCGAATTTAAGCTGTAATTTTCTTGACAATTGCTTGGATGACGCCAGGGGTTTTACCATAATCAATTTCATTCGCGAGTCCTTTCGTTTTTGTTTATTTATATTATATTCTTTGTTTTAATTTTGATTTTTAATTTATAATTATATATTTTATCATATGTTTATTTTTTTTAATATGTAATTGTATATGTGTTCATTTCTTATTTATTATTTAGTTTTATTTCCTTCATTTATCATCTTTAATTTTTTTATTTCAATTTTTTTATTGTAACTATTTACTTTATAATAATTTAGTGTTGATTTTTATTCTAATTATATTTTTCATTTTCGATTTTTTAGTTATAATGTATATGTATTTATTCACTTTTGGTTTTTAATTGTATTTTTGTTTTATTGCTTTGTTTATTATACTTATTTAGTCATCTTTATTGTGTTTAGTGTACTTATTAATGTTTTTTTCAGTTTACTGATTTAGATATTAATCTTTTTGTGTTACCGGCTTGCTTTTATTCATTTTTAAAATACTTTTTAGTATCCTCCGCGTTTTATTTTTATTTTCTACCGATTTTGGCTTTTATTTTTTTTATTATTTTGTCGGTTTCTTTATCATTTTAGTTTGTACTGATTTTAAAAATTTATTTGGTTCCTTATTTTATTCCTTTATTTTCTATTCCTTTCAGGGCGAGGGCGCTATAAATATCTGTTTTATGTTATATTTCTTTTTTATTACTCATTTATTTTAATATATTCTAAGACTAGTGTACCCGGATTTTATTTGGTTTTAATTTTTACATTATTTGTTATTATTTTTCTCATCTGTTTTATTATTATGTTTCGTTTTTATTTTTTTATTTCTAATTTTGTACTGAATTTTTCTTTATCATTCCAGTTGTTAGTTTATTATTTGTTTTAACTTTGTGTTAATTCTTTTGTTATGCTTTAGGCCTATATGTAAGACTTTTGTGATTGTCATGTGCGAAAAAAACCTCTCTGTTACACCCAACATTAAAAATTTCTAAAAATACAAGTAAAGAATACACCCCCCCCCCAAAAAAAAAAACAATACAGCCATATTTGGAATCGACCCAGACCAACATGTCCTCTCTTAAGAATCAATCTTAAGAAATCATTTGACATGTCTGCAGAGCCATCGAGGTAACCCAAACAGAGACAGCTGGCCAAACATGTTCAGGCGCCACTAGCGGTGTCAAAAAACGTTTCGCCTAGTATTACCTCAACGCATTCTGGGTATTTTTTCCCATCGAAGATGTAACAATCGGAGTGAATTGAAAAGCCCCACATTGCAGTCCCTAGCATATCAGAGCATGTGCAGCAAGCAAATGCTTGGCAGAATCACAGTCATGCACAGAGTTGGGTGGTTGTCTCATTAGCATGCAAAGTCCACTGTTTCCAATTATTTTAAGATTCGGACATGGTATATCCTACTATGAAATTCGTTTACAATTTCCCTAAGCACTAGACACAAAACTTTTGGATTGGATGACAGCCAACGCATCACAGTTGATAACTTCTCAGTCCATTGACACGCAATGGATGATCTGACCCATGTCTTGAAGTACCATATGTGTACATTCCCAGTTATACCACTATGAGTTACAATACTCTCATCCACCAAGGGACACAATTCAGTGGGATGTACTTGTACATGCATCGACATGAATCTGATCTTGTGTATTCTAGTATATTTATTATAACACAAAACCAAGGGTGTGTGTTTTCTCAATACACTTGTGAATGAAAGCTATTGAACTGTGTCCTATTGATACTTCGTTGCCACATAGTGAAGCATGTTGTAAAACCTGTTTCCTTAGTTTGAATTTGTAAATCTCGGTACAATGGACTGTGGTTAAAATATTAGAATCTATTTGATTGATCAACTACCCCAATTGTTCCACATTGCTGAACCACTTATAAAATGGATATTGCTGTATAAAGGCTGGCGTTTCCAACCAAACCTGTGGTATTTCTAAATTAAATGCATGATTATGGTTGATGCCTGAAATATATACTGTGGTTATAATAATCTAATATGAGAGGTTTCCTATGATCTCAAGTATTCACACCACCATATTAATACTAACACCTCGCTAAGCTATGGGTTGTCTTTTTAAAAAGACCATTCTTGTTCAATGTCAACACTTATTACTCCTTTTGATTCTACTGCCGATCTTCAGAAGAAAGAGGTTATTTTGCGAGATTCCAGTATGATCCGCTACAAAATGTAGGTCATCTGGGGCATACGCAACATTCTACATCAACCTGTTGGTAACAATGGTTGTGATACTCACTACGGCCCAGCCGTTTCACGTGCGACTTTTTTGTTTTTTCTACTAAAGTAGCTCCCTTATTTATTGAACATCACTTGTTTTTCCATTAGATCGAGATTCTGTACAAAGAAACATGAGTGTGTTATTGTCCTTTCCCTCCTCAATGCTATATTATGACTACATCTGACCCACTTGAACCCCTATTGTCAATTAGTTACTTTTATATCACAATGTTGTAAAGATCTGCATCCCATGCTTAGTATACTCCCTTAAAAGTGCAGGGGTTTTAAAAGGAGACATTCCTTTTTTGTGTCATCTTATTTGTACACATAACTCGATTTCATTATCGCAGATCCTATCCGGTCCATTATCATCCTCGTCGTTGTTCGCCGTCGTCGTGAACATCGTCATCGTTATCATCCTTTTTATCGTCATTGTTGTCTTTCATCATTGTCGGCATCGTTGTCGTCGTCGTTGTCCATCATCATCATCATCAGCTTAATCATCATCCCATCATGGTCGTCGTTCGTCTTCATCAGCAACCACACCAGTGTCGTCGTGTCAATCAACATATCATCAAATAGTCATCATATATCATCGTCGTCATACAATCACTTTGTCTATCTTTCGTCTGATGCTACATTCACGCTTCAGATGTCGCGAGTCGGATGGCAGTACGTTACGTATAAACAAACCCTTCTTTGGTGGTCGTCAAAAGTTAGAGACAACCGGAACATGCATGCCTTGATTCCTTTAAGTATGTAGCTATTTAAGACAAATTACGTCATTAGTAGCCCTGTGTAAATTTTTGTGCCCTTGTTCACTTCACTAAAGATTGAATAAACATATCTGCAAAGTAAAAAGCTTGTCACACATCTGATGTTCGGTCCCTCATGTACTTACAAACGGTGAAGTGTGCGTCAATATTTCTGCCAAGGATGGTTTCGAATCTGACATTGCATTAGATCAATTGGTTATGATCGTTATCATCTATTGCACAAATGTACGCGCAATATTATTAACTTATCAATTGTACTTGCATCAATACAAACGGTTATACAAATCAGCTATAAGCTTGGCACAGTATCCCAGATTCTTTTCACATGTAATCTCATTTCTTCAGTTGTTTTAAATAAACCGCTTCTAACACAGTTTTCCTGCACTTTGTAAACGTCCCTTAATTCTAAACGTGTTTAGACTTTTGGTGGCTAGAATTTAGAATTGCCAAACTGTCGAACGTGAGTTTAAATTTGTTTAGCCTTAAACATAAATTACAAGCAATATCTAAACACATTTTTTTTCAGCGTAAATTTGAATGGCCTCAATTCCATATTGCATTCACTGTTCTTGCCCTTGCTCTGTGCTATAATATGTTGACATGGTTGAGGACGTGCAAAGCGTAAAAGTATAATATTGCATCTTGATAAATCTCTTAATCTCATTAATAATTTTTCACAAAAATAAAACAAAACTAAACGATAACACGCTTTATCACTGTAAACATTCTCAAAGCGCTGTTGCCTATTATTATTAGTTAGACACCGCCATCAGAAATCGTCACATTCATTCGCTTCGTCCTAGGTGGCTGCCGGCCAAAGCGCACATCCCTATTTCGATAACCAAAATCAAAATCAAAATATTGAAAAGAAGAGTGCAAGCGTCAAGACCTGCGGGGAATCTTGCCAGAATTGGAATAAATGCTATGGATTAAACACAAACAATCCCCGGAGTTTTCTTTTTATCCAGCCATTCAAATCCTAAATTAACACCGTTAAGTCCCCATCACTCTCTTTAAACCAAAGATTGGAAATCAATCTGAAAGATTGGGATGAAAGAAAGATGTAAACTGAATTCAATTGAATATTTAAATGGAATCTAGATTGAATTTCAATCTATAAGACAGAATTCTCAATCTTAATTTTGGATCTTTCCCTCACCTCAATCTTTCCGATTAAGAGAGCTCTTTTCCAATGGTGCAATAAGGAGTATCTACCCAACTGAATAGAAATCAGCGCTTCAAATGTTATGATCATATATCTAAATATATTCAGTGTATAATGCCATTACGTATTGGTTTTGCTCTGTCAATTCGAGCTGACGATGTTTACTTTTCCTACTCGAAGTGTTGGCTGTACATGCATGTAATCTATGTGGTTGCATAAACTACTCGCCAATTCTGTTTACATTATTCTTTGACAAGAAACACTTCAAAAGTATCAAAAGAGCAAGTGGAACTAATCTCGAACCAAATCCTGCATTTCATGCATTTAAAACAGACACGCCATTTGAATTATATTAATAATAACAACAATAATAGTAATAAAAAGGTTACTTGTCTTCTTCACGACACATAGCCTTAAAACTTCTTTGCGATTTATTCCTCTTAAAATAGTATCACGAATACAATAAACTCCCCGAGTATTCAACTAAAAATGACATCCGAAATTCTACTTATACGCATCTTTCATGAGTCGTGTCCGAGGTCGCGACCCGTGAGTTGTTGACATCATTGTGCATCAAACATCGAGGGGCTTCACCCTATCTCTCCGTCTCTCTACACCGTCATACACGTTACGCTATCACGCCTTCGCTTCCATGACATCGTTCAACAGCGTTATAAGCATATGGTTAAAGTTCATCGCCAGCATATGTCTGCTATACCAAGCAGCATCATTGAACATTATAATGAAATCAAAAGAAACAGATAGCGAATTGAGTCTACACTTGCGTGCAGTAGCTAGATTTTTACCATATCTTGTTGCCTTAGGCGGGAAGACGCCTTGACCAAAATGTCAAAAATCGGCCCACACAACACATCGCGCGAGCTGACTTGAAAATGCTAAGAAGTCCTTTTCCTTCTCATCAAGTTTTCGGAATGTGTTGTACCTTTACTTTGTTTACATGTACCCGCCCTCTCTATCCCTTTCTGATTAATTGTACCTCTGACAGCTCTAATAAACTGTTTATAAACAAACCAACGACGCGATGAACACTGCACTGCGTTCTCCATTCAATTTTAAAAGCACGTGATCAAGAGTGCAGCGGTCATAGCAGTGGAAAAAATGTCCACTCTTTAGCCCTGATATTTACGGCGCATGCTGTTGATAGATACCAATAAGAAATGTCTGGAATACGACAAACAAACCCCACCCGCTAAGGATAAGTGCTAACTATCAGGCGATCATCTACAAGTTCATATCTGCTTGAATTTAGCACTGATTATATAGGGAGGGCGATAAAAACTTTGAAATAAACAAAACCAGTTTATGTTTTAAGTCATTGAATGTGTTAAATATGTCGATGTATTCCGCGTGTACTTCATAATTTGTAAGCATATGGCTCTCAGAAATACGAATAGCTCATTTTCATGATCATGATGACGTTGAACCTAAATTCACTTTCACACATAAGTAAGTTATATTGTGTTGGTTTTAACAGCATATGCATGCGCGCCAATATGTTGTTTTAACAAGTTAATTACAATGCTTATAAAAAGTCAGTTGCATGAACTTTTCAGTCTTTAAAATAAGTCAAGGACACTGAGCGATACTCTAAAACGGTAACATTTTTTTCTATTTTAGCCAAGGTTTACGATGTCATGTAGGTTTCATTTGTAACTGAAGGTGATACTGCAAAATGACAGTCAATTCACATGCTTCATTCATATGGCGACCATTCTGTAAAATTAACGTTTGCCCTTTGATATTTCAATGATATGCTCTACTTTTCATTTCAAAATTAAAGTAGCATTTTGTGTTCCACAGTTTCATTCCGACTCACCGTAACCAATTAAGACTTTATATCGTCTGAACCGTTTGGCCTATGCAATTTATGTGTGCCTAATATCTTACGTGCAGATTCGATTTTGTGGAAAATAAATCTGATTGATTGATTGATTGATTGAAAAAGTATGACACCAGGACGAAGGAGTTAAGATTAATCGTAAGTTAATTTAAGATACGCCCTTTGGCCTTAAGGGCCGTGGAAATGAAGCCGTTCTTTCTACAATAGGTGACTCAAAAAACACTTTGAATGTTAATTAAAAACGGAATTATAATTCCAGGCAAAACTGGGTTTGTTACTAATTTTGTTACTACAATTCTACTACGACTACGACTACTACGTAAGTACTACTTACGACTATAAGACGACTACTACTACACTGTACTACTACTACTATACTAGTACTGACTACAGACGACTACTACTCGACTACTAGACTACTCTTATTACTACTACTACTACTCTAATACTAATACTATGGAAAATAAATAATAATATAATGAAGAGGAAGAAGAGAAGAGGAAGAGGAAGCGGTAAAAGAGGAGGAGAAGACTATTGCATTGCTTTTGTTCTTACATGACCGTTTGATGTTACATAAGTGTTAATCACCTAGCACTATTTAAGCATTGATCTTCCCCCCCCCCAAACATTCCTAGAGAAAACAAACTTTAGGAAAGATTATTGAAACCATGTAAATGGACTCTGACCACGGTTTTCAATGTGTGTGCAAAAATATGTTAGGTATACGTGAAATTAGGGCGATGGCGTCACAGACCTCGTCATGCAGCAATAGTAAAAATGTACATTAATATTAGCAAATTTCACATGTGATGCAAATCTATGTAACATTGAAGAACTGGTTTTATTGTTATATTGGAGTAGTTGTCAGTATTTCAGTTTGTCTGAACAGGTTTTGTGTATATTCATGTTGCAGGTATAATTGAAGACAATGAAAATACCTTTACCTAAAAAGACATATATGTAAATGGACAGGTCTTTGTAGCAAATCCTGAATCGCTTTTAAAATACCATTTAACCTATTTTTCTAGTTATGACAACAATAACATCGGAAACACCCTGTAGAGGATTCCTATCTTAGTGACGCGCGAATCGTTATCCCCAGCGAGTCTTTACATTAATCCGGTCCATCCAATCTTCATGAATTCTCCTCACGCCTCCATGTAATCCTTTCTTTCAGATCAGTATTGTTAATTAGAATCAAGATGTATCAATCCCAGGTCACATTTCATCCTAAATCTCTTCATCCCATCTGCTCTCAAGACGGGCTCAAGGTTGTGAGTTTCATACGGTATCTCCATGGACATGAGATAATCTTGGTATCAGAGCTACGCATTTTGGGATTTTTCCCAAAGGAACGCCAGATAGGATTTTATGATTTGGAAGATTACAAAGCCGTGGATTCACCTCAATGCGGTTATGGTCAACTAGCATAATAAGATGCAAAAGAATTGAAGTGGAGTGATATTCAATAAAGAAGAAATCAAAAGGGGAGAACCCAACTGTCACTGGACCGGTCCGCTTTCTTAATTCCTATAATGTGCGCAGATGTTTATACATTTGCGCGGGGATATTTCCCCCATTTAGCGACTCCCACCCTGGAAATGTTGAGCGTTGATTGGACTAGGGGCTTTGTTACGCTTAAGGGAACGTCTCTAGGATTGGGATACCCCTTTTTGCAATCTTTCCTTTTACCAGAACATTCGACCATTGCAATCTCTTTGGACTTCATGTACAACGTACGATATATTCCTCTTATTTTGTTGAAGATCAATTTACCGCATTAAGATCTTTTCACTACATACCAAAAATGGGGACCCTTCATGAAAAATGTTTTTAAAGTATTTATCCTTGACACATTGAATCTGGTTACTCTCCAGTTGTCTGTAATTTTACCACCAAAACTTCAGAAGAAGCACTAGAACTTGCCATTCTTAAAAAGGGTTCATATACTCTTTTAAAATAGGTTTATGGCAATATGACCATAGGTAGTGTCAACATATAGTATATATAGTGATTACATATACGCAGTACACATATTTATCAGGTAATAATACATTCTGTATATGAAACAACATCATTTATTATATCTGTAGAAAGAATAGGTAATTTTGAACTGAGCTGATGTTGAAAATTATTGTCCCCCAAATAATCTGGCTTCTACTTTAAAAAGAGTTGCAAGTTTTTTTCTTATAAATCAAAATCTATTTAAGGTTATCTATTGTTGTACGAAATTTAACTTGAGGGTATTCGCTACCAAATTATTCAAGTGACCCAGTTCTGCATTGGCCATTGTTGGTTATGTCCAGTTTAGGTGGATAAGAGGTACGAATCATATGATGTAGAAATTAGATTGACGGGGTCTTTAGGGAAAATTTCCCACCGCAAAATGAGCAATTCATGATTAAGGAAGGATGTCGGTTCGGTGTCAATTAAGTCCTACCTTTTATGTTACCATTTTGCATTATCATTGTTTTTCAAATAGGACCAACTGAAAAACAACTATACCCAGTCTAGTGTCCTTAAGCCTGCCATAGCCAGTATAGACCACACATAGGGTAACACAATACGCAATGCAATCGGAACCGCGGGCAAAAAGCAATATTGCGAACAGGTACTAGAACTTCGATCGGCAATCCTAGAAATTTTTGGATGCCAACAATCACTAAAATAAAAGAAGAGGTTACATAAAGCATTATTGATCTAATGTGACCTATAGGTCACTATCAAATGTCCTTCGGCACAGAATATCAGTCACTCTAAATGAACACGCACTTGCTGAGATTCCATTTTTTGGCGTATACTCGCAATTGTTTTTCGATTCAATTGATATAGTCTTTTGTACAACCAGTTAAATATACGTCTCAAAAATAATATACCGTAGAGTATTTTAAAAAGGTAGACTACCTCACACATGTGGCTTCACAATGGTTCTTTAGAAAACAAACGATTTTCAAAAAAGCTTAAATCTTTTCTTTGTTTTTGTTTGTTTGTTATTTTGTATAAAACATCCTAACAAAAAAAGTTCCGGAATGGTTCCTGACTATCCTCTCTGTGAACTGTAAATGCAATGTTCAATGGTACAAGCCAAAGAACCAGAAAAGGTCCATCAAACATTCCCAAAAGCGATTTTGGAGGATTGGTAACAACAAAGAGGGCAGGGGTAAAAGCTGCTGTCAATTTTGTGACCCGGAAGTGATTGATGCAATAAGTGTGTCAAACATGTTAGAGTTGACAAACTGTGTTATAGAAGGAGAAAAAAAGCGGAGTGGTTTAAAATTTGAAAACTTGAGGCTACGAAGATGACAATGAGGAAACCAGCTGGGGAAACAAGAAGACCATTTGAAGACGACGACGACGACGACGAGGAAGGCGGTGGTGGTGGTGATGATGATGATGATGTTCATGATGATGATGATGACAATGGCGACGACTATGATGACGACGACTATGACGACGACTATGATGACGATGATGATGATGATGACAATGACGATGACGACGACGACGACGATGATGATGATGATGATGATGATGATGATGATGATTATGGTGATGATGATAATGATGAAAACGATGATAAACGATGACGACGCTAAACCTGAAAATGGCAACGACGGTGACGTCGACGATGATGAACATTAAAAGAAGTAATGAACAGGAATACTTCAAATCGAAGACATAAAAAAGATGGCGATCGGGAATACAATTTTAATTGGCTTGCTTATAGAGCTATATATATTGTCATGGTTAAAATAACATGATCAAATTTACACATCAATTTACACTCACTTAAATGATTGGGCAAGAAACGAGCAAAAATTGTTCGAACAAAAATCTGTAGTGGTTTTTCTGAATTAGCCAGCTGATTGATTGCAAAGCTAGGAAAGAGCAAAATGACAAAAAAGATAACGGCAGGAGATCACGGTGAATCATATGCACAGTTTACCGCAAGATTGCCACTTACAATGCCCGTTATTGATATGTGGACGGACACAGAAAAAAGTACCTGCGATTGATCAACTTGAAAATGTGTTTAATAAGCAGAAAATGCTAGCGATATTCACAGAGTTCGTATGAGACGTGAAGAAAGCAGACATTCTAGTCTAGAAATTATAGTACAAAAACGTATACAACGGCACTCTTTTCAGCAAATATATGTATCGATTGCTTCTCGCTTCAACAACATGATCCAAGTCTTTAATTTTAACAAGCTTTGTTGAATAAAAATTTTCCAGACGAGAGGAATATTGTTCAGCTTTTTTGCTTACTTTGAAATGGCCATGTTAAACAGCTTAAAAATACAAACATTAAAGGTTTAAGCACTCTGATCTTTTATATTAATACTGAAGTCTCATATTAGTGAAGGTCAAAGGTCACCGTTTTTGATTAAAGGTCTATAATGATTTTGAAATATACCTTAAAATTGGTTAAGTATTTACAGTGTACCTCCTCTGCTGTTTATATTGTTCGATGATAATTATATCGGATGATGTTTTACTCAGAACAAAACACTATACAAATATCAATGAAATGTGTTGACATGTTTACAATAGAATTTTGTCATATTACTAAAACACTACCTAAGACATTTTCTGTAAATAACATTACGATTTTATATTTCATAGATCCATATTCGATCCAATTTATATGGATCAAAATTAACATAATGTAAATGGTATTATATTTTATGATATCTATAAATGACCACAGCTTAAAATTTGTCTTAATCTAAAAATTTCTCCCGAAATAAGCACTCACTACTTTCCAGATTATCTCAGTAATTTTGACGGCATAAAAATATGTTTATACCTACATTATAGAAGTCAACTTCGGGAAGACATGTTTCGCAACGGTGTTTAAAAAACTTGAGGTGACACTCCGCATTCTCCGCGTATGATTTTCAAATGTATTCCGCCCTGAGCAAAATATCTCATTCATAATAGCATAGGGCAGTGTAACCGTATAGCATATCCAACGTAGGTTCGATACAGCAAAGAAGAGAAGCCTTCCATCGTGTCTTTAACAAAGTAGCTCAGTCGGTTATATTTCAGTCTTGCTTTAGGCGCGGAAACCGGAGAGAAAAACTGGTTGACTTAAGGATGTTACCGTAAAAAGTGCACAAAAACTGCAGGTTAAGATTTTTTTAGTTATAAAATTTTCCTCAAATGATACGAGATAAGAAGACACCGAAATGATAAAACAGACGCAGTTGAAAATTACGTTGGTCAGGCGTGATCTGCTCTAAGTATGAGCAGACTAGGTATGATTCCTAACGGTTAAAACCCCACGACATGTCTGGTGATATTATAACACAAGCTAAAATGTTATTTTAGTTAAAGTCTATATTTAACGAGCAGGGTCTTTATAAAAACAAGGCTCAACTTTATATGAATAGATAAGTCACTTTGATTCTGGGGGTCAGGGCGAGAAATCATAACAACACTGACAATTCCCATGAAATGGTTCGTGATTCAGAAAAAAGAGATTCCGAAGTCACGAAATGACTTAGCATAATATACACTGCCATTATAAGGTCCTATGTGGTGTTTATTTAAACCGTGCGACCAAGTGATTAGAATATGGCATTGATATTGGTAATACAACACGATATATGGAATTTGGTAATAAGAACTCGGCAATTCTAATGTTGAAAAAAAAAAATCAACTTTTGATGTTTTAAAATTGGAACAATTGGTGGAACGTTTGATTTAAGAGATTAATAGACATCAGGCTTAAAAACGAAACAGTAAGCAACGCAAAGAGAATTCAATTCCGTGTTTAATTAAATGTTTTCAATTATTTAAGCCATCGATGTGTTAGATGAATTCAATTTTGATAATATTGTGGACAATTTCAGGTGGATTATTAACGAATATTAATGAGACTAAGTTGTGTGCCAAAAATGTTTACATCAATGAAATATTTGCGTGCGTACTAAAAGACACCGTTGGTTAACCGAGTACGCGTGTTTATTAGAAAACGTGATTAAACAACATTCATTGACAAATTCTGGATGACTGAGAAAAATACTTGATGTTAAGTAAACATTAGTTAGATTGAGGAGAAACGATTTTTAAAATACAAAGTCATGAAACTTTAGTCTCAGGAATTTTTTACAGGCGCAGATTAAAATCGATGCCCATGATTTAGACATGCAGTTGTTTGGTAATTTTTTTCTATCGCTATCATTATTGACACTAAATGAATAAAGAATTAACTTCATGCATGTACAATGTTCACACTTTATGAACATAATATATATAATATTAATATAATATAGAATAAAGATACACTTTAATTAACATTATTATTATCATTAACTGGTTTACCTTGCCAAAAGGAGACATTAGCTAAAGCGAAAACTATATGACAATAATACCCATTATATTAAGGCACAGGAGCAAGATCATCCTAGAGGTGATAAGAAACAGTATGAAACCTTATGCTGGATATACACTGGCATATTTCCGTCCAAAACCTTAGCCAGGCGAAAAAATGCGTCAGAGTTAATAGTGAGTTTATTTTTGATTCATGATAACAACTGGTGTACGCCAAGGATGCCTTCTATCACCCGATCTTTTTTGTTCGCAGAAAACATCTTATTTGAGGCCTCAGTAGAATGCACCAATATAAATAAGAGTATAGATAGATATTCTTGGCTAGCGGCTAAAGAAGCACATTTTGCTGACAGTTCCCTTGCAGAACTTATAGCAATCTTCAAAGCAGTAGCGGATCGAGGATTATCAGAGTTAAAAAAAGTGTGTTATCAACCAACACGTTGCAGAGTTCTGTATAAATAAGTCTGGTTGCCGATTCTGATCCACCATTTTTTCAAAGTCTGCTTGGCAAAGTTCATGATTGCATATTGTACCATTTCATAATACTCTTACACTGCAAGAGTATAGACGGTATGGTACACCGATATCAATTTGACTTTAATGTAAATACAAAAAGTCAATTTATGAAAGTAATATTTTAAACTATGAATATAATTCAAAACAACAGGATCTCAATGAAAATACATTGCTTGCCTTTCTTATAATCTTCTCAACCTGCGATATTTAACTTGATAAGAGGCATTGAAAAGCATGGTCTTTTATGCAGCTTGTGTTAATAAGCTGTATAAGTTAATATTGCAAATTAAAAATGGAAGAATTTGTGAATGATTTGACTGTTTGTGACATATTGCACACCGGCGTTCTGCTAACGATGTGTGATTCTCATCATATTAGAGTTGCATATCCAAATGGCTTGGAAAACCCCCCATCATGGCCAAAGAGCGATGAATTACTTTCCAACGGCCAATAGGTTGGTGCTGAACATGTCATCAGAGGCCTACTGTCCACCAATGGCCAACATGTTCCGGAACAGGGGCGACCTACTGCATATTGGTAGATTTTGGCTGCTGTGTGTCCAGAAACAAGTTGAAACAGGTCCGATCATCCGCAAAGCTGCGGGGACTGGACTCAATAACTCCCGGCAAATACATTCTGATCACGAACACTACAAGAAAATCTCAAATAAGACGGAGGGCAGATGAGCGTCAGTCTACTTTTGACTCCATGGCGGACCAGCGGGAACTCGGCACACCATTATAAATTGTTGGCCCTGATTATTGTAGTCTTCTTATTGTCGACTGTCTGCCTTCAACCCCCTCACAATATCTGCATACAACGTGCGTACTCGCTTTCAAGAAGGAAAGACTCATCAACTCTTCATGAGCTTTGCAGATGCTGGTGTTGACATCATTGGCATGATTGGTATACAAGAGCACAGGCTTATTAGCCCCATCCCAACAGACGAACTCTGGTCAGATGACAAGCACTGGGTACTGGTTTATGGTTCTGCCAACCAGCAGAGGCAAGGCGGGGTAGGTATTCTCATGTCAAAATTCATCTACAAATGCCTGCAGAGTGTAGAAGTCTTTACTGAGAGAATCCTTTATGCAACATTTCATGGAAATCCTCAGCTAAACATTTCTGTTATATATGCTCCTACGGAATGTTCATCATCCGCAACAAAAGAAGACTTCTATGCCGCCCTCACAGACCATTTTGGCCAAGTAAAAAGGCATAACATCCACCTTGTCCTTGGGGAATTTAATGCCAAAGTTGTATGATTCCACAAACGACAATGGTGAACGACTAGTGAACCTGAGTCAGGAACACAATTTACGACTTGCACAACCAAGATTTCCACAACATTGTCGCCGCTTATGAAGGTGGACGCGTTCTGCTGGAACAAAACACCAATTGGATCACATACTGATCAACAACAAGTGGGCCAACTCTCTTCGGAACTGCCGTGCCTACAATACAGTAGAACTGGACTCAGATCACCGCATTGTTAGCATCCTCTTAGTCATCAGCTTGAGAACAAGCAAGGGAAAGCCGTGCAAGAGACCCAATTTCAATTGGAGGAAACTGCAGGGTCCAGATACAAGAGAAGGGTTTCAGCTAGAGTTATCCAATCGATTCCAAGCACTTACCATCATGGATGACTCCATAAACATCACAGAGCGATACGAGTCCTTTGAAACAACAGTAAGAGAAGTGGATGAGAAAATAGTTGGAAAAGACAACGTTGTGGCCTTTCGAGCTGGGTATCTGATAAGA